>ML685784.1:4531736-4545168 GCA_007922175.1 Pelusios castaneus
AAGAAAGAAAGAAAGAAAGAAAGAAAGAAAGAAAGAAAGAAAGAAAGAAAGAAAGAGGCAAATTAAGCATATTTCAACCAAATAACTCATCCACTTTATCCAGCACCATGGCAGCTCTCTGACACAGAACTGGAAAGGCTAGCCTTTTGCTCTTCTAACATATAAAACTGGATGCCAACTATACGGAAACAAATCCACAGAGATTTTAGAGAAGAGAAGAAAGTTGTACATGTTTTGATATTTAAGAATGACCATTCACCAAGGCTAAATACGAAAATAATCATTCTCTAAAATACCTACATGCAGGGGCTGGTCCTGGTAGCTGTCCCTCTGTAGGTAGCAATAATAGATATATTTAAAAAGTTAAGCAGCTTGGACAGCTAAAAGTGCGAGTCAGTTTTCCAAGTATAGAAACTGCCATTTTCCCAAGTATCAAAACGTTATCCTTATAATCATGTATTACTTACGATACATTTTTTCCCAATAACGGATTAATACAGCCCATTGAAGCCTGTTCAAATACAAGCAGCTGGCAAAGTTTGAGAAGACTGATCACATCTCACTGAGACGTTTTACAAAGGAATCGATGCCCTAAAGGGCTCGGGGAGGTGCCGGCGCCCGGGGCTAGATGGGGCAAGCGCCGGAGGGCTGTTCAAAGGCGGCAGAGCGAGAAACTGTTCCGCTAAGACGCTCTCGCCCGGCGAGCTCGGCTCTGCGGTGCTGGAGGTAGCTCTGCACCAGTGTCCAAGTAGGGGCAGAGCCAGAAGTGCCTTACCTGCCCGGCCGCCTCGCCGCACATCTGGGCTGCCGCTGCTGCTGCTGGCGGCTCCTCCCGACTAGGGCGGCGCGGGGCGGGACGGGGCGGCTCCGGCGGGCCTCCTGGCTGCCGCCCGCACCTCGGCACAGCCCCGCGCGCACCGATCCGCGTTCCGGGTCATGTGCTGCGGGGCCGGCTAATCACATCAGCCCGCCGGCCCCGCGGGCTGGGACCCGCTCCTCTGTGTGAGCGCCGCCCGCAAGGGGCAGAGGGAGGGGGCTGTGTGCAAACTCCCGCGTCTGATCCAGCAAGGACACTGCTCCATAGCCCCCGCCCACATACCCACTGGCACCGCCCCATAGCCCCCTCCCAAATACCCACTGGCACTGCCCCATAGCCCCCTCACCCCTCCCACATACCCACTGGCACCGCCCCATAGCCCCCTCCCACATACCCACTGGCACTGCCCCATAGCCCCCTCTCCACTCCCACATACCCACTGGCACCACCCCATAGCCCCCTCAGTCCTCCCACATACCCACTGGCACCACCCCATAGTCCCACTGCCCTATAGCCCCCTCCCCCTTTCCGCTTCCCCCTAGCACTGCCCCATAGCCTCCTCTCCCACAAACCCACTGGCACCGCCCCATAGTCCCACTGCCCTATAGTCCCCTCCCCCTTTCCCTTTCTCCACTAGCACTGCCCCATAGCTGCCTCTCCCACATACCCACTGACACTGCTTTACAGCCCCATAGCCCTTTCTCACCTCCCACATACCCACTGGCACTACCCCATTGCCTCACTGACATACATTCTGCTCTAGAGCCTCCATGTAGACACCCTCTACACAGCTTCACTAATAGACACATTGCCCTGCAGCCCCTTCCTGCCCTTTGGCCATGCGGACTGATACTGCCCTATAGCACGCACTGAAATTGCTTTATAGCCAGGGCTGGATCATCACAGGGGCTTTAGGGGCTGCAGTCCCAGGCTAAAGGGGGCCCTGGGACCCCACCACTCTGCAAAAATCCAGCCCTGCTCAGGCCAGCACAGTGCCCGCCAGGAGGGCCAGGGTCCTATGGCCAGAAGCCAGGGCACATGGTGCTCCTGTCCTGCCCTGCCCCTGGTCTGGCTGGTCCTTTGGCAGCAGTGCTCGAGGGCCAGGAGTGTTGTCAGGCTGCTGTGCTGGGGCCCCGGGTGACCAGCCAGGCCATCCTGAGCCACCCTGGCCCCCAAGCACTCCTGGTATAGGCTGCACCATGCATCATCTGGCCCCACTCCTGGAGAGCTCTGGACCTGCTGGGGCAGATGAGACAGCTTGGGATGCGAGGTCTGCGAACCACTGCTCCCCCTTCCCCCCCGCCCTCTGCTGAGCACCAGCTCTATGGCTGGCCGCTCTGCTGGCTCACTGAGTACTGTCCTAACCCCAGGCTGGGGGCCATCACAGGTGTGGGAGGGGGGCACGCAGGGGCCTTAATCTGGTCCTGTCTATAGCTCCCTTCTGCTCTCACTGAAATACCCATTTTTACTGACCTATAGCCTCTGCTCCGCCCTCAGAGACATACACACTATTACTGTCCTATTCTCCTTCCCTCATTGACATTCCCACTACCCCATTGACACAATGCAGCCCATGTACACCCTTATGGTATGATTGTGCATCATTCATGTTCACCCTTATAGTGTAAGAGAGTATTGCTTAATGCAAAGTATGCCATTTAGAGTGATTTTGGAATGCTCGTGACATGCTGAATATTATTATAACATGTTTCCTGAAATGTCACATACGTGGTTATGAAGGTATGCTATATAATCTTTCCAAATGTGTCTCACATCATTTGGAGCAGATCCAGGCAAACGCTGATTGCAGAGGTAATTCACACTGTAGGCATCTGGAGACTGGGACCCACCTGCAGGATGCCTCCTGGTGGTGTTACTGGGGAATGTAGCATAAGTAGTCCCCCTGCTGGTGGTCTCTGCTCTGCCTCTCTCACACCAACTCTGCTCTTGAGTCACCTTCTGGGATATTGGCCTTCTGGTGGAGTCCCTTAAGTCCATCCCTTCCAGGGTACAGTTCAACTCTTCTCCCCTTGTCCTGGCCACTACCAGCAGTGGCCAGGGAGCCCCACTGGCCACTATGTTAACACAGTCTATAGCCTACGAGCCTGTGCCACTCCCAGCACGCTGGGGAATCAGGAAGGGACCAGGGCCCACCCTCTTCTCCAGGCCTTGGCCCAGGGACCCTACATGCCTCCACTGATGCTCTGCCTCCCTCCAGTCTCTGCAACATTCCAACAGTTCTCTGGGCTACTTTCCCCATAGCCCCAGTGTCACACCACTCCTCACCACCCTGGAGTCCAGCTGCTGTCCTCCTAGCACTCTTGCCCCAGACCGCTGCTCCAGCCATGGTTATCTTCTGGCTCTGGCCTGTTGTCTCAGAGTCTCAACTGCTGTCCCTCTGGCCTCCTTGCTACTGGACTGCTTCTCCAGACCCTCACCATCTGGCTGCCTTCATGGTGCCAGTCAGATCACAGTACAACCACTGTGAGCTCTCCAGGGTGCTGGCTGGCTCCCTCAGCCAGCCAGCCAGCCAGCCAGCCAGCAGGAGAACCTTCTCCCTGGCCTGCCCAGGCCAAACTGACTAAGGTGCCCCTGCAACTCCCTCTTTTCTAGGCTCAGCCCAACCTCCTGATTGGCTGCTGTTCCTCTTCAGGCACTGTTAATCCCTTCCAGGCCGTAGCAGTGTCACAACACTGCTGCACACACCTCGCTGAATTACACGCAGGAACAATGGACTGGCCTAAGTATCTGATAATGGGATACTCATTAACTCAGGATGTGGAGAAAACCATGCATCAATATTTGTTACCTGACCCTGAATTGGAGAGGGGTTGAGATCCCAGGGGTGAAGCACAGGAACATGTTAAAAGGGGGTAGATTTTGGTCTCCTGAGCTTGCTCTTGCAATTCATCTACAGGACAACATCAAGACAGACTGCCCACATGGGCAGCCTGGTTGGGGGCCGATGACCAAGCAGCTGGTGGTGAGAATCATCTAAAGACTGTAAGGCTATTGAAGTGTTAATTTAGGCTTAGAATGTGATTTGCTTTTATTTCTTCCTGATCAAATCTGATTTATATCATTCTGGCTTCTAATCACTTAAAATCTTTCTGTACTTAATAAACGTATTTGTTTGTTTTATCTAAAGCAGTGCATGGGATTTGTGTGTGTGTAGAGATTTCATTTAAAGTGACAGAGCTGGTGCATAGCAATGAGACTAACCAATTATAATCTTGCAAAGTACAATGGGCAGCAATGAACTCTGTAAGATGGCAATTCCTAGGGTTGCACCTGGGATGGGGGAATTGGCTGGGGAATCACACCATTGCATAATCCCTGGTCAGAAGTTCTCATACACTAAAGCAAGGACTGCTTGCTGCAGGTGGCTGGGTGTGGGCTGATCCAGGAATGGGGGTTCACACAGGGTACCCCACTGATATACTTAGTGTCACAATCATAGCCCTCTTCCATCCCCTCACTCACATACCGTCTCTGCCCTATTGCTCCTGCTCTGTCCCCACACTATGCTCACTGTCTCTGCTATAAAGACTCCCTCCCTATATCCCCATTAACATACACACTTTAATTGGTCTCACTCTAACTGTAGTCACTGTTCCTGCTGTAAAACAAACAGAGTCCTGTTTGTGGCACTTTTAAAGACTAACAGGTTTATTTGTCGCATGAGCTTTCATGGGAGAAAATCCCACTTTGTCACATGCTTTGAAGATGAGAAATTTGCCACAGGACTCTGTTTTTCTGCAATAGACTAACATGGCTACCCCTTTGGAACTTGTTCCTGCTGTGTATCCCCCACTATTTGCCCTCTAACATAATCAGAGTAATTGATGTGTGTTCTTTCTCTTCCTCTTCCTCTGTACTTCCTAACATACTCAGTCAGTGCTTTTTTCTGTAAAAAATTAGGTGCTGGCACTCAGCCAGTGACCTGGGGCCAATGGCGGCAGTGGCGGGAGGAGCTGGGGCCGCATCACTGTGAAAAAATGGTGCTGGTACTCAGTTCCCCTGAGTACTGTCACAACAAAAGCCCTGTATCTAGTTACTGCCATATATGTCCCACTATTTTCCTGCCCTACACCCACACTCACTGCTTCAGGGGAAAAAAAAAATCTGTACCTGTTGCTCCAATTCTCCAATGTACCATGAAAAAGTATCTAGCGTCTTCTTCCGCACCAAATTCTTAGGAATTCTTTGCCATCCAGATACAAGCGCCACAAAAATGTGAATCTGCATATTATATTCTCCTTTATCTATCCATGGTAAGTGCTGCATGTACCTCCATTTTATACTCAAACGTGTATGCACTGCCTCTAGCTATTCACAATTAGTACACCATGGTTGCAAAGTCATAGCTTTTTTTAAAAGTTAAAGAACAACCTGAAACCAAAAATACAATAGTTTATGATACATTAGAGAAACGGTTTAAAAATACAAGCCATTTATTGTATATTATTTCAAATATGGACTCTGCATTCCTCTCCATGCTACTGTAGGTGGGAGACTCTGAGAACAACAGCTGTTCCTTCTCACTTGCACATAGAGAGCCAGACCAATGAATTTAATAACTTCCCAAGTAATCCTATCATGAGGCAAAATCCTTGTTTCACTGAAGTCAATGGCCAAATCTCCAGTTGACTTTAATGGACAAGGAACTACTCATTTAGAATTTTAAACCTCTAGAACAGTGGACCTTGTAAGTTCCCTGAGCTATTCAGCTCTTTAAATTATTAGATCATCTGGGTGAATTTACTAAGCTACCTTGAACAAAGTCTATTTGGTTTAAAGATTTTAGCTCTAGTTCAATTTTAGCTCAGGCACTAATCCTGTAGTTATACAATAAATATTCATAATCATTCAATGATACTAACCCATGTCTGAATTACTATCCTTCATCAGACCCCAGGTTGGATCTCACTAGTGTGATGCCTTTGACTGAAAAAATGTATTTAGTTTTTCTGGGAGTCATAAAAAAAACATTTTGCCACTGTTGAGATATCATGGTTGCTGCCCAACATGTCTGTCCTGGGAGTTGAAAATTGGCTCTAATGTGAAAAAATGTGTTATAAAAACCTAATTAATTTGATATTGTTCTGAATTCCTTTTAGTCTGTAAGTGCTCATACTTAGGATTGTGCTTTTATCATGGCAGCTTTGGATATTTTTGGCCCATTAGTCTGGAATTGTGTTTTGACATTTGTAGTTCCTACATAAAAGCATTCATGTAATTGTGAATTCTGATTTTTCTACATGCATCCAAGCTGTGTTACTGATATAAATGATATTTAGGCAAAACTTCCATTGATCGCAGTGGGGCCAAGATTTCACCCCTAATCTATTAGAAATTTTGGTTCTGATTCATCACTGCTTTGCAGCTTTTGCAGTCAGTAATGATTTGGGAATAAAGTAGCACCAAATCGGAATGACACCATTTTGTATCCACTTTGAACTCACTCAATGCAGGTATAAATGGGCCTCAAATGGGAGAAAATAGATGTTATAGATGGGCTATCTGATAACAAGGTTATTTCTGCTCCAGCTACACTGTAGTTTTCTCAGTTTTAGTGGGAGCAGATTCAATATTTGAGAAAGTCTGTGAAAGCTAGTCCCCCTGCAAAACCTGATGTTTGACATTAACATAACAGTTGCAAATTACATGAAGAGTGAATGTGTTGCAGGAGCAGTAATGATGAAGAGTTTGGAAATTTGGAATTGTCATTATTGAACCCACTATTTGGAAACCAACCTGTTTTTTTCAAGTTAAAACAAAAATAACTTAAAAAAATACTGTGGAACATGTTTTCGTAACTCATTTCTTCAAGGTATCTGACATGTACTTATTGCTGTCCTGAATATCACTGCTTCCCTGAAGTGAGGGAAAAATGTGTAAACATGGACATTTAAAAACCAAACCAAACCCACCGAAGTCACAAAATCCTTGGGTCCCATTACATATGACATTGTCCAACCCTAATCATGTCATAAACCTATAGGGCTGATTCCATTCTCAGCTACACTGGTGCAAATCAGGAGTAGCTTCATTAATATGAAAAGAGTTCCTGGACAGATTCTCTATCAAAGCTGAGATCCAATCCATGGAGCACAGTGGGGATGCTGTTAGGGAGGCAGTTATGATACCCTGACACTTTGCCTCTCTCACTGCCAGCATTCCTTGGCATAACTTGCAGGCTCCTTCTGCTCTCTGTGCTAAGGCCAGGATAGGGAGTGGCATGGGAACTCATTACAACAGCTTTATCCCAGAAAAGTACATCCCTGTTGTTCCCCCAAACTGTACCCCAAGGGGTGAGTTCGTGTGTGGATTTACCAGACACAGTCAAAGACCATTGAAAAGATGGATGATTTTTATTAAATGCCAGAATGAATAATCCCGAGCAAGCAAAGCAGTGTAATGAGTGGTGAGGGCTTACGTCCCTTGAGCAGCTGGGGACCCCTGATGACTGCGGATGACCCCGAGGAGGTTCCCGAGGCACCTTGGTCCTAGGTTACTGGGGCAGCCTCTTCCTTGGCCCTACGGCAAAGTCCAAAGCAGTCATAGGAGACTGTTGCTAAAATACAGCACAGTTGAGGGAAAGGCGCGGGGGCCAGGCCTAAACTCCCTTCACACACTTGGACCAGCCAAGCCTGGCTCTTCCAGGCACAAAAATGTACGCAAACAAGATAAATAAAAGAAGCAGCAGACAGGCTCCAGAACACCTGTCAAGTCAAGGACGTAAACAGGTTTCTGCTATCTCTGGGCAAGAGGCCCAGGATAGTTCATGGGCAAGTTGTGCCATGGGAAAGGCCGTGAGCATCACTACACTGTCTGTTACAAACATCTTCCACCTTTGCCCTACACCTGTGTTGGGGGAATACTCCAGCTGTCCAAAGCCAGCCGATTTCAACCTCTTATGGCTGCCAGAGTGGCACAAATTGGTCAGAGAAGAAACAATCCAGCCCATACTATGTAAAAGTGGTGTATGGCTGGGAGAGGAGAAGCAGACTGATCTCTATGTGCTATCAGGGCCTGTTTAGTTTGCTGCCTCAAGCAGTAGCTGGGAAGGTGGCTTTCCACAGCAGCCCACACACGAGCTGTTTTGTTTTGAAAGCGAGGGCTGACTGTGCATCTACTGACTGCCACTACATGCAGACAACTGATTAAAGCTGTGTAATTGTAATGAGACCAGGCTTGTATTAGATAAACCAATGCTTAAGAGTAGTACAAGCTAATACGTTACTGAATATTCCAGATCCTGGTCCTCCTTCCTTTTTAGCCTGTTGTTAAACGGGCTTTATTTGAATTTGCAGACTCTGGTTACAGCTTCAACACCCTGAATGTCCAGAACTCCAAAAAGACATACATAAAGTGGGCAGTAAAACATGACCTTTGGCAAAGCTAGAGCCAGTACAAGCCATAAGTAGGCTAAGCAATTGGTTAGGGCCCTAAGCAGCTCAGAGGGCCACCTACTAACTATCAATGGCTATGTCTACACTTGTAATTTTAAGTCGACTTTAATTATGTCGACTTAACTAAGTTGACTTTAAGTCGACTTAGTTAAGTTGACTTAGTGAGTCTACACTTAAAATTAAAGTCGACTTTGGGGGGAACTTACAAAGTCGACCTAGAGTGTCCAACGCCTAGGTTGACGTCTAGGGGCTAGGGCGACCTAGGGCAGGTCTACGGGAGCAGGGAGGGCACCCCTTGCCCAGTGCCAGAGGGCTCAGCCTTTGCCCCATTGTACATAGGTACAATGGGGCAAAGGGGGACAGGGACCCTGGCAGGGCATAGGGGTAGGGTAGGCAGGGCTCTGCCCTGCCCTGTGGGGGGGCATGCTAGTCTCCCCCTGTGCCCCCCCCCCAGCAGGGAGGGCATTGGTGTAGTCCTGGGGTAGGCCTAAGCTGACTTAGGGCTACCCCACTTCTAACTGGCTTAAGTCGACTCTAGGGAGTCGACTTAAGCCTTAAGTCAAATTTAAAGAGGTTTAATAAAGTCAACTTAAGCAAGCTGCTTAAGTCGACTTAAGGAAACTGTAGTGTAGACGCAGGGTAAATTAAGTCGACTTAAGCAAGCTTAAGTCGACTTAATTTACAAGTGTAGATGCAGCCAATGTGTGCATCTACACTGGCAACCTAGGTCGACTGAAGGAGGCTTAAGTCGATCTAAACAAAGCCATGTTTACACTGGGCTTTTATTAAGTTGACTTAAGCATTTCCTTAAGTTGACTTAAGGAAAGCTTAAGTTGACTTAATAACACCTGGTTTTAGGTCATCTTAAGCCTTAAATCGACTCCAAGCCAGCGTGGATGGGGATTAGCACCTAAGTCGACCTTACAAAGTCAACTTAAAGCATTAAGTTGACTTAATAAGATCAACAAGGGGCTATGTCTACACTAGAAAAGTCAAGTCGACTTTGTTAAGTCGACTTAACAAGGTTGACTTAAAGTCCACCTTATTAAGTCAATTTAACAAAGTTGACGTAACTTTTCTAGTGTAGACATAGCCAGTATGTGTTGCTGTGGGGAGACACCCAAAATATTCCTGCTTACAGCCACCAGTGGGCTAGCGCTGGCACTGGACAAAGCATGATTTCATGCACCCAGCGAGCTGCGCATTGTGGGGTTGTCTTTTCTCCCTTCACTGAGCATATATAACTTGTCATTGTCAATGAAGGTGATGCATAAATGTCAAGGAGAGCATTAGTCTATTTGAGGTAAAGCCACAGTCTTTCACTCTAAAGGGAAGGCTGCAGAGCAAACAGTGGCTCAGTATCAGAAATTGGAACATTACTTTTTTTAGTCAAAGGAGAAAGAGCAATAAAACAAATTGGGTGCAACGGGCCTATAGTAAACACAGGTAATCAAAACAGAAATCACATTCTGAGATTTCAAACCCGTGAATCAGGGAACCAAATCAAATCATGTGCCTTTTTGTCCTGTCAAAATTGAGCACATTTTAAATATTGACTGATTGTGCCCAAGTCTACTTGGTTCCTCAGCAGTTGAGTCAATCACTCCCTGCGGTAAACTGCTGAGCATTAAATTTAGTATTTAAACTCTTCAATACACTCACCAGATGAGATGTGACTTCCACTCCAAACTAAAAATCTCCAAGCTTTTATCTCCCAATTTGACTGCTGACAACTCCTGTTTTCTGCCATCTTTGACACAAATATCATAACCCTCCAATCCATGTAAAATTTTGCTGCAAAGAATATCGTCCTGACCTTTGTGATTTTCCTATAATCTTTGATTTTCTCCACAAGTTTCTCCTACGCCAACACATCAGATTCAAGCTTCTCATTCTTGCCTGCAAGACTATACATAACTTTGTCCTGGACCTAATCTTTTAGTGGATTGTTCCCTACCTGTCTCTGTGAAAGATGTCAGCCTCATTCCCCTGATTTGCTCACTTCTCCTGCAACTGCTTCAGCAGCTTTTTCCATTCTGTCTCTGAGGCTTTGAAGAAACTCAATAGCTCACCACACTTCCTTCATCCAAATCCACTTCTAACTTGGTATCCACAAGAGGTAATTCAAAGAAAGATGTTATCTTATATTGTTGCCATTTCTCCCAAGACTAGTGTCCCATTTCTGAAACTAGCATCTCCTTTTAGCTTCCCAACAAAGGAAAAAATCAATCACTGGGAGTCTGAGTACATTATGTAACTTCTTATATTTACATAACATACACCAGTTCTGGGACAGATGTGTTCAAATAATATCAGGGCAATTCTTTCTTTTAGGAGTTTCAACCCAACATCAGTACCCAGTTCCCAGTGAGCAACTCTGCCTCAGGAATTGACTTCAATCAATGCTCCCTCTCCAACAACCATTGCCTCTACACAGAATGTTGCATAGCTACAACTAAGCGCAACATATCTTCCCAAGACTGAACATATGAAGAAAAAGAACTTTGAAAACTATGTGTTATTGTGCTATCTAATGACACCTGCTGAAATAATATACATATTTATTAAAAACTAATCAGCAACTAATAGTGCGCCTTCCTCCCCAAAACAAAACAGATTTTCTAACTATAACCATTGTCTTTCTTATCCCTCCTCACCATTTTGTTGACTTCTCATTGTGTCCTGTGAAATTATGCCTTGATCCTGAAAGCTGCTCTTCCTGGTGAGACCCCTACCAAGGCACTACTTAAGTCAACAAAGCTCTGTGTGGGCAGACCTTGACACCGCAAAGAATTATGCACATGCTTAACTTTATGCACTGTGAATCGTCTTGTTGACTTCAAGTTAAATGTGTGTGCAAATCTTCTCAAACCTTGGGCCCTAGATTGAGAGCTCTGCTGAGGAGGGACCTTGTGTGTCTGTGTGATACCAGACATAATTTGGGGTCTTTTAAAATGATAAGTAGAAATAACAGTACTGGTCATATAGCATGGTAAAGTATAGCAAAGAAAAAGAAACCTCAAACAACTCTTAATTTTGATCTGCTTCTGACATGAAGAGACATGGGTGATTCTTTACTTGGATACTGTGTGCCATTGCACGATGTGTGTAATGATTAGAGCAAACCCTCTGTGGTGATTCTAGTTATTTTTCTTAATATTACACATTGGCAGAGCAAGATGATAATGTTCTTTTAAGTCTGGGGCAGTTTTTTAGGCAATAACAAGCTTCAGCCTTTGAATACGTTAGCTCCTAAATCTGGAGAATGATTTGTAGAAAGCCATCTTGTGGTGACATGTTGCATAATCACTTTTGTGTGTGTGTGTGTGTTAATTTTAAGACATCTGTAGAAATGGGAGCAATGCATAGGCAGTATAGTGTGTTCAGGTTAGTGAGTGTAGCTGGAACAATATTCAAAGGTCTTACTCTGCCTGGTACAAAACTTGTCTACCCAGCAACTAGCTCTCTTTTTGATCATATGCCAAAAACTCAGCCGTCGTCACCGACCACAAGGGGGGCTCTTCAGAATGAAACAGGAGCTTGAAACCACTGTCTGGCACAACACCGCTATGCTTTTCGAAAACAACAGGCACCCATAGTCTAGACAGTGGGGGTCTGCAGTTTCACATCCCCAAATGGAAAGGTCAGTCCAAAACAGTATAAAGAGCCCCTGAAATGTAGAGAAAGGGGGAGAGCCCAAAGCCTTCTGAGACGTCAGAGGTTTTTCTGGGCAAAGAGTCTTTAGTCTTGAGGCTCGTCCTCGGGATCATTGAATCTGGGCAGAGGCGTCAGCGGCCCGGCCTGGCGACAGGTAAAGGGACTGGCATGCAGGAAGGACTTGAGAGGTCATCCGGATCCTAGGTGGGGACGGACTTGACAACGTTGGCTTGAGAGCGCTGGTGAGTAATTGGTACCAAGATACATGCAGGGACCTCGGTGAATATTGGCCCAGGAATGGGAATAAATTGTAATGTTGGTCCAGAAATGAAGATATATTAGTAGCTACAGATTAATGGGAAGGTAACTGAATAAAGGAAAGTAACTGAAAGCTATTAGCACCCCTTGGTCCAGGAGAGAAACAGAGGACTAAAGTAGATTAGAACCCCGGGCCTGGGAGGACAGGTCAGCATAGGGATAAGGTTAGGGACAAGTAGATTAGAACCCCGGGCCTGGGAGGACAGGTCAGCATAGGGCTGCTCTGTCTGTTCCCTTAAGGGAAGGGGCATCAGCAATATAATAAGAGTAGTTTTAGCAATTAAACCACGTAACGTACATATAACCGGTATCTAGCACACACACACAACAAGCTTGTAATACACATGTATTGTGCCTTTAAGGATACTAAAGCAAGAAACCGCATAGGAAGGCCTAGACACACAGATACACAAAATCCTTAGCTTAAGATAGCTGCATCTCTGCACTTTCACTTCTGTCTACTTTCACTTCTGCCTCTTGCCATTCTATAAGGCTGTAAGCTTTGTAATCATGATGAATAAACAGTCTTCATTACTTGCAACACTCTTTGTGATTTCTCTGTTATTTTTCTCGGTTCTACTCTTTTTTCTAATCATTTCCCCACTCCCATTCTCCCCCTCCTGGGACAAACACCCCATCCTTTTGGCGGTGTTATGGGCCCTGGGAGGATTCAGTCCTGTACTCTGTTGCTTCTATATCTTGAATTCTTATATTACAACATGGGCCCCCAATCAGTCACTGGATAAGGGCAAGGCAATAACCCTTGCAGCCAAAAGGACCCAGGTCAGCACGCCACCCTCGATGAATAAGACCCCGAGGGGTGACCTTAAACTGGATAGCGGCGAGCAACATCTAATTGTCACAGCTATAAAAGGATAAAATGTGTAACAGCCAGAAGCAAAAATGTCTTCTTTGAAAAGAAAGATTAAGCCAATTATAGCCTATAAAAATGTTAGCTTCTCTTTTTAATTCAGGAGCAGTCTTTCATCCTCAGTTAATACGACAAATAGTGAATTTAGGCACTGCAGGTTATATGATATTATTTGTTAATTTGCATAATTCTAGCTAAGGAGCATTATGCTGTTATAGTAACTTCTGGAAGTTTAAAATAAATATCTGCAGAATCATATGACTATCTATCTATCTATCTATCTATCTATCTATCTATCTATCTATCTATCTATCTATCTATCTATCTATCTATCTATCTATCTATCTATCTATC
>ML685784.1:4548198-4725527 GCA_007922175.1 Pelusios castaneus
TTAGTGGGTAACTGGGGATGCAGCACTGATAACAGGGTGGGCTGGTAAGGGAAGATGCATGATGCTCACATCTTTAAGAAACAGGACTGTTCAGGAGGTTGAAAGCAGGGATAGCCTTTCTCAAAAGATGGAATACCATTAACAATACTGAAATGCCATTAGTGATACCGTGGGGCCAAGCCTAACCCTTGCTTCCCTGCCTTTTGAAGTTGCATACTGCCCAACACAACAAGACCAAAGAAAGATTGAACTACTGGCTCAGGGAGTGCACAATGGACAGCTGAACATGCTTTTGGTAGATTTGGCAATGTTTATTCATTAGATTAGATCTCAGCAGAAAGAACTATCCCGATGGGTATAACTGTGTTGTGTCCTGCATAATACCTGTGAAGCATAGGAGAAAAACTTCCATCAGGTTGGAGGCAGGAGGTGCAGCGGTTGTCTGATGAAGCTGAACAGCTGGACACAAGGGCTATGTCTACACTTGTTAAGTCAAGTCGACTTAACAAAGTCGACTTAAAGTCAAGTTAAAGTCAACCTTGTTAAGTTGACTTAATGGAGCATCTACATTTAAGTCGACTTTGTTAGTTGACTTAACAGAGCCTGTAGTGTAGACATACCAATCTGCACTGGCTTTAAGTCAACTTAAGTCGACCTTCAGAGGTGGTGTTATTAAGTCGACTTAAGGAAGCTCTTAAATCGACTTAACAATTGCTCAGTGTGGATGAAGTTTTCTGCAGATTGACTTAAGTGTCCTTAGGTCGACCTAAAGTGCCAGTGTAGATGCACTGGGACTGTTATAGGAGTGCAAAATGAACTGATGCAGTGGAAAGAGGCTTTGAAAAAGCACTTTAATAGTAAGCCACAGTAGTGTTCTGTGCTGGAGTGTGCTCTGGGCCTGGAGCTTTGGCTTCTACCAAGACCTGCATAGTGCTTACTGTACATCTCTGCATATGACAGGCGGTTTTCATGAAGCTATGAATCATGTGGTTTTTGTTTGCATTTACAAGTCCTGTCTGTTTGGACTGCCACTATGCATTCAGCAATATTTGCTGTGAACAAAATAATTTGATTCTCCAGAAATAGAACTTTATTGAGTGGGAAAAAATACAGTGCAGGAAATCAATGTGCATATCTCACATCAAACAATGCTGCCACGTCCTGCCAATTAGAAAAGAAACACAAAACCCAAAAAACTAAAAACCAAAACTAAAACCAGGAAATGTGCTTTTTAAAGGGGTGAAACTTTAAAAAGTAATAAACATCTGTCCATTTGAAAGCACAAATGTAGTCTGTTATGGATACACATACACCAACTGTGTATTGTTCTCATAGGTCAGTGTATGTAAAGTTGTGGTTTTTCTTGCTGTCTCCTACTGTGGAGTGGTAGGGGAAAGATGCAGTCCACAATGCAATATAATATGTTGGGGTATGTAGAGAGCAGTGACCATGGAGATTTCCAAGGACTGCAAAGGATGGCCATCCCAGGATTTTTGGACCTGTAAGTTAACCACCTGTGACATGCTGTAGCGCATGTATACCCCTATGGTGTGATTTGTGCATCATTCATGTTCACCGTTATAGCGTAACTGTGTATTGTCTAATGCAAAATATGTCATGCGATGTGTTTTTGGAATGCTCATAACCTACTGGACGTTATTGTTATGGTAATATGTTCCCTGCAGTGTCATACATATAGATAGGAAACTCGTCTATGTAATATTCCCAAATGTGTGTGTCACATGGCTTGACTAGATCCAGGCAAATGCAAAGCAGAGTGAGAGTTCACTCCTTACTAAGGTGTGTATACAGGAACAATGGACTGGCCTGAGAACCTGTTACAGCAACGCTCATTTGACCCAATGGAGGAAACCATGCCCATTGCTGGACATGGCCGATCATCTGACCCCAGGGAGTATTATGTTATGTTAAAGACAGAGGTGTTAGTAATCCATCTATGAAGAACATCAAGCAACTGACAGACTTCCCTTGCAGGGTGTGGAGGGTGGAGCTGACTGAAGGAGTCAGCCAACCTGTGTGTTAAAATAACACTTCAGTAGCTTTACAGTCTCTGATATTAAGTTTAGTTTAGATTAGAATGCGATTTGCTTTATTTTATTCATGATCAAATCTGACACATTATTCTGGTTTATAATCACTTCAGATCTTTATGTACTTAATTGTTTGTTTTAGCTAAAGTAGTGCATGTGGTTTGGGTGTGCATAGAAACTTTGTTTAGCATAACAGAGCGGGTACGTATCAGTTTCATTGATAAAAGTGACTACCTATGTGCTTCCAACAAGAAGCACTGAACTTTGTAAACCAGTAGTTCTAAGGGTTACATTTGGGATTGGGAGTATTGGCAGGGGGGTCATTCTATTGCAGCATCTCATGAGTGACTGGCCAAAAGTACTCATTCACTAAAGTAGGAGCCACTTACTTACAGGAGTCGTTGAGTGAACTGACCCAGGAGCGGGTGATTCACACAGTAAGGCAAGTGCAAGACGGGCTTCAGAAATAAGGGATTGGGTGACACAGTAATATATCAGTCCACATTGCAGAGGGGAACATCACACCAGCCTCTTTGGCATTTAGGTTTGTGGCCTGAGAGGGCCCAGTATGTCCTGGTACGTTTCCTTGACGTGCTGGGCTTCCCAGGACTGTCTTCTCTCCTTTCTTTTTCTCTATACTGTCATACTGCCTCTCCAAGCCCTTTGCTTACAGTCCAATACAGCACTGATTTTCAGGATCTCTTAGAACATGTCTTCGCTAATCCTCTTCATCACGATCAGGCATGATAATCATGTAGAAAAGACACCCTTCAAGCTGGCCACAACAGAAGCAGTTGATAACAACAGATTGATGTATCATTAGATTTACAGTCACAACAGAAAGGGAAAGACAAGTTTCAAAACTCCCTTCTTTTATTCCTATAAACTCTTAATAAAACTTGCTTATGACACTTTGGGAGCGCAGCCACCATGTGTATGGCTCAGTAGGTGTGAATGGGGCTGTTCAGGCAGAAACAATTTTTTGTTGCATGAAACTATAAAATTTCAGTCCCTGTTCCATGGGTGTAGGGAATGGCATTAATATTAGGACTGTTTTCCACAGGTGGCGGTAATTTTAGCTGATGTCTCATTCTTGAGGGTCATAAAAGCATCAACAACACAGCTGCTACTAGCTTTCTGAAAACGCCTGGGCCCCCATATGTTGCTAGCCTGTTTACTGAAGAAGGTGCCAGACAAACTCAGCACAGAATGGTGTGGGAAGTGTCACTGCCCTAAAGGAAGAAATAAGGCAGCCATCCCTCGAAACCTTTGAAAGTTAATTGTAGAGCATATCCAAGAGACTTTCATTGAGAACTCTCAGGAAGATCAAGATACATACTTATATTCATCACCAGTGCTCTGCATGTGCCCACTCAGCACACCTAACCCAACAATTCTATCTCTGTTTGTTCTACTTCTTCTTATATAAGTAAAACAAATTCTGATACCTTTGTGTTGTTAATTTGGGAATGAGGTGAGAACTCCCTTTAAACATTGTATAGAAAAATGCATGCACACAATTCCCTTCCTTTTCATCAAGCTCAGCTATACTTGCCTGACAGAATGGGCTAGAAGACTGTCCTGGAGTCTTGGCTTGTGGCAGGACTGGAGTCCCCTGCTGTGTCTTTCCCCACCTATCTTTCTGTCCTCCTGGCTGTTCATAGCAGGGGTATTGGTACATGAATTTCTCCAAGTTACAGAAGGGTAGCCATGTTAGTCTGTGTACAGCAAAACAGAGAGTCCTGGGGCACCTTAAAGACCAACTAATTTTTTCAGGCATAAGCTTTTGTGGGCTGCAACCCACTTCAGATGCAATTTCTCCAATGTATCCATAGTAATTACTGGGTTGCTGATAGGGTCTCCACCTAGTATGATATTCAGATTCTTGAGAAACTGGTAGGTCAGCGGCACACCAGCAGATCTACTGTTGGCTTCCAGAGCCTTGTAATATCCCTGGTGAACTTTCTTTGCTTTCACACAGTACTGTTTCTGATCCTTGCTGTATCTCTTTTCCTGCATTCCCCATGCAGTCTGCTCACAGATATGCACGTTACTGTTTTGTCTGTACCTCTGGTTGCACAACCTCTTCTCACCACAGGCCCAGGAGATCCAATACTTCCTATCTACTCCCAGCAGGAGTGCATCTTGTGCATGGAGCTGGCAGAATCAGCTGGGCAGTTACACACAAGAGTGAGCTGCAAGGTGTGCTCACAGGAACAAGCAATTTAAAATCATTCAGGGGCTTTAAGGAAGCTAGAGTGGCATCTAATCTCTGTGACCCCTGGGTAGTGGAGTTTAAATTTATGATCAGAGAATAATAACTGTGGCATTGTGGAACAGTGGTTGGAAGACTCAGGATGACACAGATCATGCAGCATTTCAATTTGTGCTGTGCTGATCTCAGCAGAGCATCCATGCTCTATACTCTTTGGGAAGGTGGCTTTACTGCGTCACTGTAATGGGACACATGCATCTGCTGGAAACAAATTTAAGTGCAACAAACAGGTTAATGCAAAGCAAAGTAAACTGACCTAACTTGATACTGTAGACAAGGCCAAACTTCACATTAGTTCATTCTTCGCCACTCTGACTTTCATGCTTTTAAAAGCCCCAGTAGACATATTACCTGTAATGCTGCTGCCACAATATGCATTTTTTTTTACTCTTCAGATAGGTTTGTAAAGTCTGCTGAGTTTTAATAAATCTTTAAAAAGGTCAGTAATACATTAATATTAATGAAGTTTTCATTCGTTCTGAAATTTCTTTTCCAGCTTCCCTTTCAGTGTGTAATTATCCTTGTAATTTATGTAAAATGAGAATAATAGAAAATACAAATGTAAATCTATGGACTTGTGCATGCTCTCCAATATGACTCACACAATTTCTTTTATTTATGTTTTAGAAGGATGCTTTCAAATTTTCTGCTTAAAGTTTGAAACATAACCTTGAAGTTGTTCCTACATGGAAATACTTGGTTGGACTTCTAAACCTTCTTAAAAGATGATACGAGATTATTATTAGGGAGGGAGTGAAATTTAAACATTGTTTAGTTAAGCCTCCCCATTTCAAAGAACTTTTCAATGTGTATCCAAACTATCCAAAATGTTGAGTCTGTAAAATGGGCTTTGGAGATCAGAGTGGTTGGACTGAAGGAGCTAAGGGAGACAGACAAGTATATATATGTGACTTTCTGGGACACAGTGGAATGGTCCCACCCCTGGTCCAATAGCCTCTGTACTGCTGGGGAGGATGTAGGTCTCAGGAAAGCAGAACACCAAACTGCAGCAGAGGGAAATGATTCCATAGTTAGGACTCTACTTTCAGATGATGTCAGGGTATCCTTTTGCACTAAAGATACATCTCTGGAGGAGAGAACTCCAGTTATCAGGAAGAGACAGGTAATGGTAATGGCAGACTTGATCATTAGAACCATAGGCTATGTCTACACTTGTTAATCTAAGTTGACTTAACATGTCCACACTTAAATTTTAAGTCAACTTTGAGGGGACCCTACAAAGTCGACCTAGAGCTTCCACACTGGACGCCTAGGTTGACTTGTAGGGGCTGGGTGGACCTGAGACTGGTCCACGGTGGCGTGGGGGGGCACCCCTTGCCAAGTGCCAGGGGGCTCAGCCTTTGCCCCATTGTACCTTGGTACAATGGGGCAAAGGGGGACAGGGACCCTGGCAGGGCATAGGGGCAGGGTGGGCAGGGCTCTGCCCTGCCCTGTGGGGGGGGGCATGCCAGGCTCTCCCTGTGCCAGCCACCTTGGCAGGGAGGGCAGTGGGGAAGCCCTGGAGGCCCCTAAATCGACTTAGAGTCGAATTAGGGCTACTCCACGTCTACACTGGCTTAAGTCGACTTTAGAAAGTCAACTTAAGCAGAAAGTCGACTTAAAATTAGGTTTAACAAAGTCAACTTAATTTTTCCTTAAGTCGACTTAAGCAGCTGCTTAAGTCGACTTAAGGAAAGTGTAGTGTAAACGCAGAGTAAATTAAGTCGACGTAAGCAAGCTTACGTCGACTTAATTTACAAATGTAGACGCACCATAGATAGTTGGGTTTGTGTTGCAATGTGCAGGAGGACCACATGGTGACTTGCCTGTTGGGTGTAAAAGTTGTGGATCTCTTGAGACGTGTGGTGCTGGGGAGGACCCAGTGGTTGTGTTACATGTAGGTACTAATGTCATAGGGAAGAATAGGAGAGAGATCCTGGACAACAAATTTAGGCTGCCAGGCAAGAGATTGATGTCCAGGACATCTATGTTAGCATTTTCTGAAACAAAACAAACTAGGTGTCCTGTGGCACTTTTAAAGACTAACAAATTTATTTTTCTCATGAGCTTTCATAGGCGAAGTCCTACTCTGGCATCTGATAAAGTGGGCCTTTGCCCACAAAAGCTCATGTGAAAAATTAATTTGTTAGTCTTTAAAAGTGCCACAGGATTCCTTGTTGAAAAAAGTCCAATTCAATTAAATCACATAATGGCAGACAGCAAAAAGTCCTTAGATACAAATGCAAGATATTTAAATACTAAGAAGGGTGAACCTGAGTGCCTCATATTGAGTGAGGAGATTGATATAACAGGCATCAGAGAAGCTTGGTGCAATGAGGATAATCAATGGGACAGATTACAGTAGGTTACAAAGTATACTAAAAGCACGGAATAGGTTGTACTGCTGGGAGAGTGACACTCTATGTGAAAGAAAGCGTATAGTCAAATAAAAATTTTAGATGAACCAAACCAAACCATAGAATCTCTATGACTAGTAATTCTATGCTTAAGTAATAATATAGCAGTAGGGATATACTACTGATCACCTATGATGACAGTGACTGTGAAATGCTCAAGGAGATTAGAGAGGCTATAAATTAAAAAAAAAAGAAAAGAAAAGGGAACTACATAAAAATGAGGTTGTTAGTCAAATAGAAATTAAAAAAGGTACAGTGTCAGAAGTGAAATCCTTGCAAGTTGCATGAAAACTTTTTAAAGACATCATAACAGAAGCTCAATTTAAATGGATAACCCAAATTAAAAAAAAATAGTAAGAGAACCAAAAAACGTGACATGGTGGCTGAACAACAAAGTAAAATAAGCACTGTAGCTGTCTCACGTACTCAACTCACCAACAGGGTGCCTCCTGGTGGTATTATTGGGCAATTGGTTTAAGTGGTCCCCCTGTTGGCAGTCTGTGGTTCTGCTCCTCACACACTGAACTCTGGCTCCGAGTCCTTCTTGGAGTCTTAGCCTTCTGGCCAAGCCCGTATCAACCCCTTCCAGGGTACAGCTAGGTCCCCTGGCCCACTTTGTGGCAGTGGCCAGGCCTAGTCCACCCACCACTTCCCCGTGGTCGTAGTTCAGCTCGCTCTTCTCCAGCCATAGTATAAAACAGTCTAGGGCCCGCGAGCCTGTGCCACACCCAGCCACTAATTAAAATAATCAATGGCTGCTACTGGCATGCTGGGGGTGCGGGGAGGGACCTGGGTGCACCCTCCACTCCAGGCCCCAGCCCAGGGACCCTAGATGCCTCCTGTGAGGCTCCGCCTCCCACCAGTCCATTCCCAACACTGGGCGTCAACTCCCTGGGCCACTTCCCCACAGCCCCCAGTCATGCCACCTCTCACTGGTCTGGAGTCCAGCTGCTGTCTTCTCCTGGCTCCCTGCCCTCAGACTACTGCTCCAGCTGCTTGCCGCCATCTGCTCCATTCAGGATCTTCAGCTCCGCTGGGCTCCTGCTGCTGCACCAGACTCTGAGCTCTCTGGGGTCCTAGCCCTGCAGCTTGCTCCCTTATGGCTCCCCCTGCAGACTGAAGCCTCTGCCCTGCTGCTCCTACCTTTATACTGGTAGGCCAGCTCTGATTGGCTAAGCAGGCTACCCCTCTGATTGGCTGTTGAAGCCATGCCCCCCTTTAATCCTTTAGGGCCTGTAGCGGTGCTACCACACCACTACGAGCACTAAAAGGCAAAAGGCAACCTTTAAAAAGTGGATGTTAAATCCTATTAAGGAAAATAGAAAGGAACATAAACTCTGGCAAGTGAAATGTAAAAATATAACTAGGAAAACCAAAAAGTAATTTGAAGAACACATAGCCAAAGACAAAAAAATAACAGCAATTTTTTTTATAGTACATCAGAAGCAGGCAGTCTCCTAAACAACCAGTGGGGTTATTGGATGATTCAGATTCTAAAACAAAACTCAAGGAAGATAAGGCTATTGTGGAAAAACTAAATTATTTTTTTGCATCGGTCTTCAAGGCTGAGGATGTGAGGGCATTCCCAAAACAGAGCCATTCTTTTTAGGTGACACATTTGAGGAACTGTCCCAGATACAGATATCATTAGAGAAGGTTTTGGAACAAATTCATAAATTAACAGCAATAAATCACCAGAACCAGATGGTATTCATCTGAGAGTTCAGAAGGAACTCTAATGTGAAATTGCAGAACTACTAACTGTGGTATGCAATCTATCATTTAAATCAGCTTCTATACCAGATGTCTGGAAGATAGTTAATATAATGCCAATTTTTTAAAAAAACGATACAGAAGTGATCCTGGCAATTACAGGCCAGTAAGCCTAATACCTTCAGTAACAGGCAAATTGATTGAAAGTATAGTAAAGAAAATAATTATTAGACACACAGATGAATATGATATATTGGGGAAGAGTCAACATCGTTTTTGTGATGGGAAATCATGCCTCACCAATCTACTAGAATTCTTAGGGAAGGTCAATAAGCATGTGGGAAATGGTGATCCAGTGGATATAGTGTATTGAGATTTTTATAAAGACTTTGACAGGTCTCTCACCAAAGGTTCTTAAGCAAAGTAAGGTGTCATGGGCTAAAAAGGAAGGTCTTCTTCTGGATAAGTAATAGGTTAAAAAAATAAGAAACAAAGAGTAATTATGAGTCATCAATTTTCAAAATGGAGAGAGATAAATAGTGGTGTCCCCCAAGGGTTTGTACTTGGACCAGTACTGTTAAACATGTTCATAAATGATCTGGAAAAAGGGATAAATAAGGCAGCAAAATTTGCAGATGATTCAAATCTACTCAATATAGTTAAGACCAAAGCAGACTGCGAAGAATTACAAAGGGATCTCACAAAACTGGGTGACTGGGCAACAAAATGTCAGATGAAATGCAATGTTGATAAATGCAAAGTAATGCATATTGGAAAACAATCCAATCTATAAATATAAAATGATGGGGTCTAGATTAGCTCAAAAAAAAAAAAAAAAAGAGATCTTGGAGTATTGTGGATAGTTCTCTGAAAACATCCACTCAATATGCAGTGACAGTCAGAAAAGCTAACAGAATGTGTTATATGTTATGTGTGTTCTAAAGAGCCCAGCACTGTGTTTTGACATTCTTCAGTGACGTCAGTGATGATACTGGCATAGTTTTTAATAGTGGTTAAGGCATTTTTCAGCAGGCATGTGGAGAATTATTGGCTGGTGTATGCCAGTAGTACTTTCACAGTAATATTGGCTGCTGAGAACTTCAACATCAGTGCTTAATATAGCATTCATCAACTCAATTTCATTTTGAATAGTTTGGATTCTTAAGGGCCACCAGTGGCTTCCCATTGACTTCACCTTGTGTTCTATGCGTACCAAGACAAAGTGTCCTAAGGAATTCTGTGAGGTTTAGTTTTTTCCCTTTGCTTTATGCCACTTCTTCATATGAAGGCTAAATATAATCTTTGACTCAGTCTTGCTTTTCTTTTTAAAGGAAAAACAAATAAACAAACACCCCTCCTCCCCATCCCCTGAATTCCTGGGCTGAGAGTATCAGATTTAACTAACTGTAGTGAGTTATATGGATGAATTAATTACTTCCGTTTCAGAGTTCCATTATTAACAAATTCACAAAACTTTGGTAAGTATGGGCTCAATGATCTGGTCTGATTTAATTAGTTGGTTCCACCCTGCTGATGCAAAGCAGCCATAAATCCATGTTAGCCAGTATGAGGTATCTTCTTGCATGGGGGAATCTTTCACTCTTGTAGAAACTAACTGCATCTTTGTTATTCCTCTTTGTTAGCACCAGTTGCAGAAAAGGACTGAACCCTGGCTGCCAGGACTGTCCCATTTAGGCTGCTCTATTTTATCCCAAGACTGGGGCACACTGATGGACTCATGATAGAGGCTTTGGCAAAATGATTTTCACCTACTGTTGCCTTAAACTTGGGCCAAGCACTGTTCAACTAGACTGGAATATATGGGGCTATGAGTTTGTTGAACAGTTTAAACAAAGCAGCTGTTAAATGATCCACGCTAGGTTTTGGCTTCTGGACTTTCAAGAACATTACTGTATTCCCTAAATTAATTTATTTTGAATTTCCAGTGAAATTAAAAATTGTAGCTTTAGCATCTTTGTAGCCAAGATGGAGTCTACACTGCAGGCAACTCCAGCCAAGAAAAGATGCATTCAGGAAAACTCCCTTCTTCACTAAGGGCACCTGTTCCAACCCCCCAGGTTGAGAACCCAGAATATAAAAGGAAAATATTTGTTCACAGAGGGATGAATGAAGGGAAAAAACAGGGGAAAGATGGGGTTCAGTAAAACAGGGTTCTACTCAACATGAGGACCCTAGAGGCACCACAATATGGAAGGGTAGACACTGAGCAATGCGTCCACATTCAGAGTTCAGGAGTCCTGGGTAGAGTTCCAAACCGGCAATAAGTCGTTGATGTGCCTAGTCATCTTCAGTGCCTGTAATAAAACTTTCCCAACAACTCCATCTGGTGCCCTCTTTGACTGCTCTCTGCAAACCCACACAGAGCAACAATCTCCTCCACCCCACAACTATCTATAGCCTCTCTCCTTATTCCCAGTGTGCAGTCACAGACCCCAGCACTCACAGCTCCATGCTGCTCTGGGCAACAATCTTCTTCTTGAGTGATTCCTCCCTAGCACAGTGCTCTTCCTGTCCTACAGCTTCTCTGATCAGTGGATCTGTCCCTCCCAGGCTCTGGGCAGTTCTTGCCTGCTTCACTATGTGAG
Organism: Pelusios castaneus; assembly: GCA_007922175.1. Taxonomy (NCBI): domain Eukaryota; kingdom Metazoa; phylum Chordata; order Testudines; family Pelomedusidae; genus Pelusios; species Pelusios castaneus. The sequence goes on from ML685784.1 coordinate 4,559,261, forward strand.
GGCCTTGCAGTAGCCTTTTCAGCTGAAGCTCCAGAAGCTGTCACTCTCCCCCTGTCAGCCCCCCTGGAACAACTAGCATTTCCTCTGCCCCAGGACAAGGTTTTAAAGGGGTCATGCTCTCTAAACCCCAAAGGTGTGTCTACACTTACAAATTAAGTGGATTTAAGGAGGCTTAAATTGACTTAATTTACTCCGCATCTACACCGGGCTTTCCTTAATTCGACTTAAACTGCTCCTTAAGTCAAATTAAGGAAAAGTTAAGTCGAATTAATAACACCTAGTTTTAATTTGAACTAGTGCTTAAGTCGACTTTATTAAGTCGACTTAAGCCACTGGAGACGCAGAGTAGTGCCTAGACGGACCTTTTTAATTCGACTTAAAACGTTAAGTCGACTTAATAAGGTCGAAAAGGGGCCAGAGCTACACTTGAAAAGTTAAGTCCATTTCTGTTAAGTCGACTTAAAAAGGTCCACTTTAAGTTGACTTAAAGTTGATCTTATTAAGTCAACTTTATAAAGTCGACTTAACTTTTCAAGTGTAGACATAGCCCAAGAGGATTACAAAATAATTAAGACTATTTTCAACTAAGTCTGTTTTTGCCATTAGGGTACTTGTCACTGTATCCTACAGTCACATTGGCAAGATGGGTGAGGGAATCCCTTTTATTAAACCAACTTCAGCTGGTGAAAGAACCTTTCTGAGCTACACTGAGCTCTTCTTCAGGTCCAGGAAAGGTCCTCAGAAACTGGTATCTATGTGAAAGGAAAACAATTAAAGTTACATAAAGATCAACGGTTAGAGCTGGTTGGGAATTTGACAAAAAATACCAATTTGTCAAAAAGTTATATTCCCATGACAAGTTTGGAGTTTGACAAAACTTTAATCAGGAAAAGTTTCCTTGGTCTAGGATAACAAACAAGGAGTCCTGTGGCACTTTTAAAGACTAACACATTTATTTATTAAATGAGCTTTTGTGGGAGAAAATCCTGCTTCTTCAGACACTTTGAAGATGAGGAACTCACAGAATGGGAGGAAATTAAATGCAGGGAAGTGTATGATATAGGATCAGGTCAGGCTGTAACAGCAAATCAAAGTGGATGTTAAGATTCAAACACTGGGAAACACCATATAGAGGAAGATGAGGTCAAATCACCTGTTGTAATGAGAAAAAAAATCTGTAGTTCTCCAGTGTTTGAATCGTAACATCTACTTTGATTTGCTGTTACAGCCTGACCTGATCCTTTGTCATAAATTTCCCTGCATTTAATTTCCTCCCATTCTATAAGTTCCTCATCTTCAAAGCATCTGACGAAGTGGGATTGTCTCCCATGAAAGCTCAAGTGATAAATAAATTTGTTAGTCTTTAAAAGTGCCACAGGACTCCTTGTTTGTTTTGCTGAACTAGACTAACACAGCTACCCCTTTGGAACTGGTCTAGGATGGAATTTCTGATCAAATAGACACACAAAGGAACTCCACTCCAGAACAGCTAATTGCAAAGTGGTTGGGTCACTTACCAAGGAAGTAGGACACACCAGTTGAATGTTAGTCCTCCTTGTGTTTGTATATATTTATATAAAATAAAGTTTAAAAAAAAAAAGAGAAAAAGAGGCATGTAGAAATTCCTTTCAGGAGGGAATATTTATCTCACAGCCTGTTCACCTGACACAGAAGGTGTGCTTTGGAAATATGCATTTAAATTCTCTATATTTATAGCATGCTTTTACAAATTACAAAGCTTTTTTATGTCACTAAAATTCAACCCACCAGAGAGAAAAGCTTACACAGAGCTCTTCTCCAGGTCTGGGAAATGTACATTGTCACAGCTAAACACAAAGGTGGAACAGATTGTTTATTGTAAGCATTTAACACATATTTCAAGGGACCATTCAAGATGAAGTGGCCCTATTAACACCTCTCCAGTCAGAGGGGGAAAAGGAAAAAAAAACAAAACCTTTAGTAGTTTACATTGCAAGCAACACTGGGGTATGCATGCTAGACCAGTGGTTTTCAAAGTTAGGGTCAGGACCCAGTAAAGGGTCACAGACCCTCAGAACTGGGTCACGGCACCCCCTGCTGCTGCCCCAAAAGGCTGGAAAGCATTGCTGAAAGATGCAATTGTTGGTTCATGGACATAAATGACTTTTTTCAACTGGGGCCTAAGAAAAAAAAGTTGGAAAACCACTGTCCTAGACAAAAATTAATCATAAGCAGGACCAGCCAAGTTTAAAGGTAAAAATAGGTCAGATCCTCAGCTGATGTCAATTGGTATAAGGTCCACTGACTTGCACCAGAACAGTTGTATATCTGGGAATCTGGCCCACTTACCTGTTAGAGAAGGCTTTGATGACTTTACTTGTTTATTATATCTGCTGCGCCATCCCACCAACGTACGTGCTCAAAAAGCATTATGGGCTTCATCTGGATTTCACTTACATTTATATAAATCCACTGAATGCTGTGGACATACTGTTGATCTATGCCAATGCAACAGAGACGCCAGACTGCATGTCTTAAGTATTAATGATCTGAAAGTGCTTGATGTGGCCCAGGAATGCCAGAGACTTGATTAGACAAACCTCAGTTACAAAAAACTCCTTGTTGGACATGCTCAACTTGTGACCACCAATGTTTGTTAATTACTTTATAAAGTCTCTTGATTACCCAAAGCCTCAATCATCTGAATCTATTCAAGTTCCAAAGAGGCAGCCGTCTCAGTCTAGTTCAGCAAAATAAGCAAGAAGTCTTGTACCACTTTTAAAGACTGGTACATGATGGCATAAATCACATTGGTGGATGAGAAGGTGAATGAGCCCTTCATGGAGTAGCTGGCTTGATTAGGTCCTATGATGGTGTCTTTTATTCAGATATATGGGCAAAGTTGGTAGTGGGATTTGTTGCAGGGATAAGTGCCTGCTTCAGTGTTTCTGTTGGTTGGTCCGTAGTTGCCGATGCGTATCTGCTTAAGGTGGGGAAGGGAGCGGGGGGAGTTGTCTATAAGTGAGGAGAGGTCTGGCTCCCAAGACTCGAGAGAGTGAGGGATCCCCTTGTAGAATAGGCTGTAGATCCTTGAAGATGTACTATAGAGGTTTGACTTGGGGGTTGTAGGTGATGATCAGTGGCATTGTGTTGTTTTCTTTCTTGGACTTCTCCTTTCATAGTTGACTTCTGGGTATCTGTCTGGCACTGTCAATCTGTTTCTTCACTTCCACAGGTGGGTATTGTAGTTTTAGGAATGCTTAATAAAGATCCTGAAGGTGTCTGTCTCTGTCAGGGATCAGAGAAAATGTGGTTATATCTTAGGGAGTTCGCTGAAGACAATGGATCTTGTGATGGGTCCCGAATGAAAGCTTGAGGGATGTAGGTAACTATAGCCATCATGTGCCAACGATGCCCCTCTGCTTTATAACATTGGACAACCAGGACAGTGTCTGCACAAAAGAATAAATGGACACAAATCTGACACCAGAAATAACATAAAAAAACCAATAGGGGAACACTTCAATCTTCCTCCTCACTTAATTGATGATATGTTAATAGTTGTACTTAGACAAATGGATAACAAATCAAAGCTTCAAAGAGAAACTGCAGAATTGGAATTCATATGCAAATTTGACTACATTGCTTTAGGGTTAAATAGGGATTTGGGGTTCTTTTCTTATTACAACATGTGATTTTATCTCAGCTTCCTCTAATGTGCTATTCTTCTGTGTTTGAATCTACACAACTGCTTTGATTTGCTGTAACAGCCTGACCTGATCCTATGACTTACACTTCCCTGCATTAATTTTTCTTCCATTCATCTGTACTTCTCCATCTTCAAGCATCTGATGAAGTGAGATTTTCTCCCACAAAAACTCATGCAATAAATCTTAGTCTTAATAAGTCTTTAAAAGTCATAATCTTAGTCTTAATAAGTCTCTAAAAGTGCCACAAGACTCCTTCTTTGTTTTGCTAAATTTATTCAGTGTCCCCCAGACAGACTGCTACAGAAAATGAAATAGGTGCTGTGTAAAGATGGAACTACTTTGGAAAGCCACCAAAGGAACAAGCTAGCTTCTTGATCTGGATAACTTCACTGAATGTTAATTGGGAATCTGTGATAACAGTTCATATGCTAGTATTGTTCATAGGAACATTCAGTTAGTGTTCTTATTCAAAACTTCCTCCCAGGCCTTCCCAGACACCAAAAGTACTAACTGCCCCCTAACCAGCTGCCATCCAGACCTTCTAACTTCCCTCTCAACATTTTACAGATTGCAAAATTCAGCAGCACATTAAAAATTGGAAGGCACATGAAGATAAACATAGTCAGGTAGCCAATTAAATGTCACAAGGAATACGCTACTGGTTGAACTATTCATTTTCACATTTAGTTCTATATTTTTTAATCCATGTGAAGCTGCCATGCAGTGAGTAGTCTGGCTGCACAATTTCAGACAAATTTATTACAAGTACACAAGCCGAGTTGATGGATGATCAGATTCTGCATACCAAGGGCTGATTAAAAAATTCTAGATGGAACAGTGTTCTATCAGAAAAGGTTATGTTGTCAAAAATAAACTTGTTTGCAGGATCATGACAATTCGATGGAATTTTTGTTGGAAAATTTCAGAAGTGATTTCAGTTGCAGAAGAGCATTTTGTTTTGACTTTGGGTTTAATTTTTCTTTTACTTTTTTAAATAACTTGAAAAGTTACTATATTTATACATATTATATTATATCTCTATGCGTTATGTAGTATTTTATATTATACTATAACTTTGACATTAAAATGAAACATTTCAATAAGATATTTATATATTTCCAAAACAAAGATTCTTTTTTGAAATTTCCATTCTGTTGTAGATTTTGAAATTCCAATTTTTTATACTACTTTAGGATGAAAGGACATTTCAAAAGATCAGAATTTCTCATGTGATGGAAATGCTATTTTTTCCAAACAGTTCTAATGCCAACTAGTACATTAGCTCTTTGGGCACCATTTTGATTTTTTCCCTACATGTCTCTAGGATGATGCAGCAGATATAATAAACAAGTACAAGTACATCTGAAGTTTTTATTTAAGCTCTTATAGCCCTTGCCTTGGGATTCAAAGGACAATTTCATTTAAAAATGGTTATAGACCCTCATGGTTTTGAAGTAAAGCGTTGGTTGAAAACCAGAACTTAAATAAAAATAACCTCAGCTGTATTATTTTAAAGTCCTCATGAATCTTAAACCAGTCCCATCACTTTTAGGATCTAATTAATATGTTTTGAATGCTTGAGGGTAGCAATATTGCACTTGGAAACAGCAAGCAAGTGGATTCTGTTGCCCTTTATACACTCTTCAGAATAGTGCACAGATAGGGCACTGAATACAGCCGTTCTTAACAGGGAAGTTGACATAGGGTTTAATTAGAACCTAGGGAGTGTGTAGTTGAGGAAGAATGTCAGAAGCTGACATGCATAGAAGCAGGGATTAGAAATAAAAATGAGAAACATTTGCCTCAGGATTAACCTAAAATTTGCTTTGTTTTCTTATTGGTTGAACCAAACCATGTCCTCCCTGCCTGTGATTCTCCCTGTTTTTTCTAGAACAGTATATGGTTCAAGCTCTGATAAGCATTGGTGGGTTATGAAGGTTATACCCTTGTTACAGATAGGCAGATATCTCCCCTGTTTTATAGGTCAGGATGCTCTATTTTTCTAGGGCAGACACCCTATCTGATTAAGCTTATCCTGTGATTAATGAAAATAGCTATGGTTCAGAGCATTCTCAAAAAGATGTAGTTCAGAAGATACCAGTGGCCCCTATAGAATTATGTTGGGGAATTTCAGCAATCATCTGGGAGTCAGAAACCTCGGAGCCAGGGAGGTCTTTGCATTATCAGTACCAGGGACAGCAGCTCTCACACACATCTCTCTCAAATATGGGGCACGAGTCTGAAGCCCTTCTCCAGTAGAGTGGTTACTCCCTGACACCCTTTTTTAGATAAGCCCATTTGATACAACTACAGATTTTGCAGATTGACAGACTGTTCCTACTTCCCCTTTGATTCAATGAGGATTTCAGAATTAGGCAGCTGTCTGATATAACATTGTGGTGCTATGGGTCAGGGAAAATAAACTTTGATCCTCCTTATCTTTTACATAGCTCTTTCACCTTGTAATATGCAAGTGAAAACAAAAAAAAATCTATTTAGATATGGTTTTAGACATTAGAAAATAAAGTTTAGAACAGTGACTCTAGAATAAATCACAATGTTTAGTTTCTCATAACTTATTTTTTCCTATATAAACACCCCCCTCCCCAAACATCTAATTTCCCAGTACACATTAAAGATTAGATTCATTTCTATGCTCCAGCTGTCTTTTTCTGGTGATGTAAAATAGCCTAGAATAAATCAGTCAGATCAATCTGACCTTATGAATGCATGAATAGAACACAACAAGAAATCAACTTGTTAAACAAGGAATGAATAGAATAGTTAGAAGAACATAAGAGTATTGTTTGAATTTACAGGCCACTCATTTGTTTCACTAACTAGTGTTATTCACAAATCAGCTATAAGGTAGCATTGCCATCTACTGTTATATTTGTGTAATGCTTTCTATGCTTGTCAGCCCAGAGCTTGGGGGTGAGTTAATATTAAAATTCAAAAACACTCAATAACCACATAATTACAATTAAAGAACTCAAGGTAACACACAGGAAAAACAATATAATCAAAAGATGATCTGTTAATAGCATGCAATTTTGGGTAATTGATTATTTAATTTATTTAGATTTCTTCAGGGTTTATTTATAACTCTGGATGTTTTCCAAATTCCACTACTAAAAACTAACCATAAGCCCATAATATTTTCAGACAAAATTACAAATATCCATTGGCCTGCCTTTTCAATAACAAAGAAATAAAACAGAAGACAATTCAAAATTTCCCCATGTCCCTTATGCACGTCGGGTAAGATTTCTCAAAAGCATCTGAATTGTTGGATTGTAGGACTCATTTTCAAAAGTAACATGCTCTTAAAGGCTGGATATTTAAATGTATTTAGACAATACAGGATGCAGATAGATACCTAGTGGGATATTTAGAAAACAAAATAAAAATCCAGAAACAAAGAATTGTAGCCAGATGTTTAGGAGATTATGAAAATCCCTCTAAGTACCTATCAGCATTTTTAGGCACCTCTGATTAAATAAATCTGGGCCTAAGTGCCTAAAACCCATTTTAGGCTTAGGAGCCTAAATCACTAATGATGGTGAAAAATTTCTCTTTTATATCTGCAAGCTCCAAGTCTCCCATTTTGAAGTCTAAGTAGGCAGATAATGCCAACATGAGAGAAAGCATAAAGCAAAGAGGAATTTTGTAGAACAGTGGATGGCACTGTACACATGTGCTAAAAAATTCCAGCCATCTGCCCCAAACCACTAACATGCCTAGAAGAGGTAGACTGAAATTAAAAAAGATGCAGTATACAGGATCATTTGTCTGTCTACTCAAGGATAGTAAAGATCATAAGGCATAGAAAAATGCTTGAATGTGAAATATACACATTTAATATCAGGCCTTTGTTATAATACCTAGTTACTGTTCATCCATACTCCCCAATAAAAGCAAAGATAATGGAAAAATACTCTTTTCTGCTTGTAGTACTGGCTTTTAGTATTAGCTTGTATCTTTCTTCTGTAATTTAACTGAAAAATAGCCATTCTGGCCCCTGCTTTCTGAAAATAGATCTCAGATCCATGTCTTCACTTTCCTCTAAGCAAGATAAGAGTGAAACAGCTTTGCTAGCGGGAATCCTTCACCCGCAACCATAACTGGGAACTAGACAATCTGCAGAGAGGGTCCACGGCCAATTAAGGGGAGTGGGAATCCATACAAATAACTGCCATCTCTTTTCTCATCCTGGGCTGGTGGCTAACAGATCTGTACAATGCCCAGAACCTGGTAAAGTAAGTTACATGTTTGACAAGCCCACTGCTTCAAGAAAGACTTATCTGTTTATCACTGCCTCTGGGGATTTCTGTTAAGGTTTCCTCCCCCATTACTATGGGCAATCCTATTACAAGGTTTGCATACTGTTTTAACAAGCATGCAAACTTCTATCTGGGCTTATTAAGTTTGCTTTCAATTTTTCCCCTTCTTTCCCAACTTTAAATAAAGGGGATTTCAATCTGTTCCTTTCCTAGAAAAGGTTTGTCTGCTATCTTTAAATGCACATACTTTAAGTTACTAGGCAGAGGTAAGCAGGGCACAGCTTCCACATCCTCTGAAGAGAAGTTAATTGTTTGTGAGGACAATTTTCTTTTTAATTTGAATGTCTTGGTCTTACCCTTTTTTTATGCTTCTAATGGACTTAGTGGTAAATATGCCAATGCCGATGATGGGATGTTAGATGGGGTGGGTTCTGAGTTGGTGCAGAAAATTCTTTTTTGGGTGTCTGGTTAGTCTTGCCCACATGCTCAGGGATTAACTGACCACCACATTTGGGGTTAGAAGGGGATTTTTCCTCCTCAATGCAGATTGGCAGGGACCATGAGGGTTTTTCTCCTTCCCCTGCAGCATGGGGTCTGGGTCACTTGCTGGTGGATTGTCTGTACCTTGAAGTCTTTAAGGCATGATTTGGGGACTTCAATGACTCAATAATAGGTTAGGTATCTATTGCAGGAGTCGGAGATGAGGTTCTATGGTCTGCATTGTGCAGGAGGTCAGACTACATGACCATATCGGTCCCTTCTGACCTCAATCTATGAATCTATAAACTTGCTAAAACTCTGTGGTGTGTTTTACTGGTGTGATGAGGCAACATTTTATGCTCTGTAAAACTTTTCTGTTGTCTTCCTCCAGGATCATTGGAGTTGTTGATGGGCACTCAAACATGAAGAAGGGATATTAACTACTTAGCTAGATGGTGGCATGGTCTACATTGCCATGATAAGTTGACAGGAGATATGCAATCTATGTTCAGTAGAATGTGTAACTCCCACTGACCAGAAATTTTCTCCCTTCAATCCAGCGTTACTCTCTTTGGAGGGGTGGAGTTACAACATTGAAGGGAGAGCACTTCTGGGATCAATGGAGCAGGTCTACATTGACTGCTCAATTGATCCTGCTGCATTGATCCATGGAAATCAACACAGCATTTTCAGTGTGGACAAGGCCTCCTTCAGAGAAATAATGAAATCCAAGGAACTTGTCATGCACTTTACTTGATGTAATGAGAAAGAAAGCAAATGGAAGAACTGTCAATTTATATTATGTATTTTACTGAAAGTATCCTCCGTCAATAAAAAACATTGTTCCAGAATAACATATGACTTGGTGGGACCAATTCTACACACAGGTACATTGGAGGTAGAATTTGCTTCATCATTTCCACATTTAAGCTATGAAGATTTTGGTTCTTCACTTGCTCACCGTGTTTAAATCAAGAGTAACTCCACTGAAGTCAGTAGAGTTACTCTTGTGTAAAACTGATGTGAAAGAAGCAGAAGTACTCAAGCCTTTATCGTCCTAGTTTATAATGATTGCTTTGGTTAATTCTTTTATCCTCTTGCTTGTTTACATGGCATTGAAAACACACCAGGAATGTGGTCTATATAGCTCTCTAATCATGCACTGTGCTCTAACTGCCCTGTCTAGACCTTTCTGGCATAATGAAAGGAACCTTAATACTAATCCCTTTGACATACTTTCTTGATCCCTGTAGACAAGCACATAGAATGGCAGCTCTTCTTCCTCACTTTCCCCATAGTCTCTATCAGAAAACATATAGGAAAATCTGACTTCATGAATAAGTCATTAGTGGCCAATTGTATTCCTAGCATAATACACTGGGAGAAATTGCAAGGAGGAAGATACAACAGGAGAGATAATTGACAGGGAAAAATAGGGCAATTGGCCTGGTATTTTAAATGTTTGTACTCAAATGCAAGGAGCCTGGGAAACAAGCAGGAAGAATTGGTAGTACTGGCACAGACAAGGAACTACAATGTAACTGGAATAACAGAGAAATGGTGGGATAGCTTGCATGACTGGAGCACTGCCCTGGAGGTGTATTAATTGTTCAGGAAGGACAGGCAGAAAAGAAGAGGGGGAGGAGTTGCGCTATATGCAAAAGAGCTGTTTGTCATCTTGGAGCTCCACTATGAAAGTGGAGACAAGCCAGTTGAAAGTCTGTGGGTTAAGTTTAGAGGAGAATACAACAAGGGGGATGTCTGCTACAGACCGCCAGACCAGAAGGAGGAGGTGGATGAGGCATTCTACGGACAGCTAACAGAAGCTTCCAGATCGCAGGCCCTGGTTCTCATGGGGGACTTCAATTACCCTGACATCTGCTGGGAAGGCAATACAGCAGTGCACAGGCAATCCAGGAAGTTTTTGGAGATTGTTGAGGACAATTTCCTGGTACAAATACTGGAGGAACCAACTAGGGGCCTTGCACCTCTCAACTTGCTGCTCACAAACAGAGAAGAATTGATCGGGGAAGTAGAAGTGAATGGCAACCTGGGCAGCAGTGACCATGAGATGGTAGAGTTCAGGATCCTGACCAATGAAAGAAAGGAAAGAAGCAGAACACACAACCTGGACTTGAGAAAAGCAGATTTTGGCTCCCTTAGGGAACTGATGGGAAGGATCCCTTGGGAGGCTGATCTGAAAGGGAAAGACATCCAAGAGAGCTGGCTGTATTTTAAAGAAACCTTGTTAAGGACACAAGAAGATACCATTTTGATGTACAGAAAGAACAGCAAGTGTGGAAGGCGCCCAGCATGGCTTAGCAGAGAACTCTGTGGTGAGCTGAAACATAAAAGGGAAACTTACAAGAAGTGGAAGCTTGGACAGATGACTAGGGAGGAATATAAAGATATTGCTTGGGCCTGCAGGGATAAAATCAGAATGGCCAAAGGACAATTAGAGTTGCAGCTAGCAAGGGATGTGAAGGATAACAGGAAGGGGTTCTACAAGTATGTCAGTAACAAGAAGAGGATCAGGGATGGTGTAGGTCCCTTACTGAATGGGACAGGCATCCGGGTGGTGGATGATGTGGAAAAGTCTGAAGTACTCAATGCTTTTTTTACTTCAGTCTTCACAGGGAGGGCCAGCTCCCAGGCTACCACACTGGGTAATGCAGAATGGAGAGAAGAAGAGTGGCCCTCAGTGATGGAAGGTCAGGTTAGGGACTACTTAAAGAAGTTGGATGTGCACAGGTCTATGGGGCAGATGAACTGCATCGAGGATTCTGAGGGAGTTGGCCGATGTGATTGCAGAACCGCTGGCGATCATCTTTGAAAACTTGTGGCAAACTGTGGAGGTCCCGGAGGATTGGAAAAAGGCAAATATAGTACCTATCTTCAAGAAAGGGAAAAAAGGAGGATCCGGGGAATTACAGACCGGTCAGCATCACCTCAATCCCTGGAAAAATTATGGAGCATGTCCTCAAAGAATCCATCCTGAAACACTTGGAGGAAAATAGAGTGATCAGGAACAGTCAGCATGGATTCACCAAGGGCAAATTGTGCCTGACCAACCTGATTGCATTCTATGATGAGATGACTTGATTTGTGGATGTGGGAATAGCCGTTGACGCAGTATACCTTGACTTTAGCAAGGCTTTTGATATGGTTTCCCACAGCATTCTCATCAGCAAGTTAAGGAAGTATGGGTTGGATGAGTTGATAGTAAGGTGGATAGAAAACTGGCTAGATCAACGGGCTCAGTGGGTAGGAATCAATGACTCGATGTCTAGTTGGCAACAAGTAACGAGTGGAGTGCCTCAGGGGTCGGTCCTGGGGCTGGTTCTGCTCAACATCTTCATTAATGATCTTGATGATTGGATAGATTTCATGCTTAGTAAGTTCATGGATGACACCAAGCTTGGGGGAATGGTAGACACTCTGGAGGGCAGGAACAGGATTCAGGAAGACTTATAAAAATTGGAACACTGGGCCAAAAGAAACCTCATGAGGTTCAACAAGGACAAGTGCAAAGTCCTGCACTTAGGATGGAAAAATCCCCATTGCTACAGAGTGGGGACTGATTGGCTAAGTAGCAGCACTGTAGAAAAGGACCTGGGGGTTATGGTGGACGGGAAGTTGGATATGAGCCAACAGTGTGCTCTTGTTGCCAAAAAGGCCAATGGCATATTGGGCTGCATCAGTAGGAGGGTTGCCAGCAGATCAAGACATGTGATTATTCCCCTCTATTCAGCACTGGTGAGGCCACATCTGGAAACATGTGTCCAGTTTTGGGCTCCCCACTACAGAAAGGCTGTGGACAAATTAGAGAGTCCAGCTGAGGGCAACAAAAATGATTAGGGGGCTAAGGCACATGATTTATGAGGAGAGATTGAAGGAACTAGGCTTATTTAGTCTACAGCAGAGAAGACTGAGGGGGGATTTGATAGCAACCTTCAACTACTTGAAGTGGTACTCCAAAGAAGAGGGAGCTAGGCTGTTCTCAGTAGTAACAGAAGAGAGAACAAGGAGCAATGGTTTCAAGTTACAGCTGGGGAGGTTGTGGTTGGATAATAGGAAAAACTTTCTCACTAGGAGGGTGGTGAAGCATTGGAATGGGTTGCCCAGGTCGGTGGTGGAATCTCCATCTATGGAGATATTTAAGGTCTGGTTAGGCAAAACCTTGGCTGGGATGATTTAGTGGGAATGGTCCTGCTTTTAGCAGGGGGTTGGACTAGATGACCTAATGAGGTCCCTTCTAGCCCTAAGATTCTATAATTCTATAATTTCATTAGAACCAAAAGAAACATAACTGACTCGAGACATCAAAAATAAGGAGATGTGCATCAAGTTTGTTTGCAGATTTAATGGCACAAAATTTTAGGAAAAAAAGTTAGAGTTGGGCAATTCTTTCCAGGAAACAATTTGCCAAAGGAATGTGGACCTTTTTGCTGCTTAGATTATCTATTAGCAGATTTAAAGGTTGAACTTTGAAACACTAAGATTTTGACATCTAGGCCCAAATCCACAAAGGTATTTATACATCTATTTTCCACTGAAGTCAATGGAACATGGGAGATTAAAATGTCTTTATATCTGGGCCTAGGAGTTATTTAAGATTTGTTAAATATCTAATTCTTACTGACTTTCTGTTGGCCTGATAGGTGCTGTTATAATAATTAGGCCTACAATTTACTTTGATTGTGAACTCAACTGTAAAAGTATTATGGAAGTTCATAAAATGTCACAATAGCCTATAACAAATATGATGGACAAAGTAAGAAAAGGAGACAAAAAACTGAATTAATTTAAATAAAATGGCTTGCTGATATAATTCAAGGACTATCAGGATGATGCCTGCTATACAAGAAAATTCATCTCTAGAAACTAAGAAACCAAAATTGGTGTGTGGGATTTTAGAACTAATTGGTGGACAAAATAATGAGGCAATGGGATATTCTAACCATCACTCTCCTTTTTGGGTCCTTTAAGAAGCCAACTTTTGGGGGGAGGGAGGGACAGAACACTAGAAAAAAAACTACCACTTTACCATGATGGCTGCAGCAACCCCTTCCCTCCAAATCCTGGATCTTGATTGTAAACCTAAGGGATGCCTTGACCAGGTCATGTTAAAGAGAGGAATCCAAAAGACACCACCACCCTATTAGCTCCAAAATACCAGCTAGTATGCAGCAGCACTGGATTTTAATAGCAGCAGCAACCTCTTTTCCCTGAAAGGATAGTCATTACTAAATTTTATACCATCTAAAATGTCAAGGGGGGGCTTTCCTTTTAAAACACCTTAGCTCAAGGGGAAAAAAAGAATATAATTAAAATGGACAGCCTTACTTAATACTTTCCATTTCCAATGCTTTAACTGCTTTTCCTTCTCAACTAACAAAGAGTAAAAAGGATTTTTAGTGGCATGTTTGCCACAGTAATAAGCAGGCGGAGGTTTCTACATACTCCCACTCCAGTGAGATCTTTTCCCATCCTGCCTCACTCTGTGGCCCCTCTTATTCCCAGGTTTACAGTCTCCTCTTCATGGCTGGGCCCTCCAGCTAGATCATTGACATCCTGCCCTTCTGAAGAATTCAAAACCCTTCCAGAGCCCCTATTAGGCTGGCATCTCCAACACCCTGCCCACTTCCCCTGTGTAGCTGTTAGGTAAACCCAGGCCTACCCTCTACACTAGTTTCTAGCCCAGGGACCAAATAACAAGCAAAGGTCTCTGCACAGTTTGACCCCTTACTACTGTTTCCCTGGGCTTCTTCCCACTCATCTGGCTTCCCAGTTATCAGCTTGCCAGCTTTATAACTCCTTCCACTCAGAGACTAACAGCAGCCTACTTTTCTGCTACCCCCTGCTCCTGGCTTTGTATTTGCTCTGCTTGTTCCTACCCTGCTGAAGCTACTTCTAATTACTGACTTTTCCAGGTGTACTTGGTGGAATTAATTGGTCTGCCTAGTTACTTTAATCCCCTTCAATCCTATGTGGGCTGAACACTCCCTCACAAAACCCCAGACCTTGTTTAACACGGTTTAATGTTGGAGAGTGACTAGGTTTTGGTAATATCTTTGGACTATATATTCCATCTAAATTAATACTACAGAGTTTAGTATGCCTGCAAATCAGGCCCTGAAGTTAATCAGTAAGAATTAAAGACCACATTTGGGAATTTGGGCCTTTGATATTAATAACTTATTTGTACAAGAGATAATTGAATGATTATGATTAACAAACATAGTGCATCCTGTAGGCTTTCTCAGCTATTGACAATCACTATGCCTAATGATTCACATAAGTCATATGGAATTAATTCTGCTCTCTGTCTGGATGAATGAAACTTTATAAATAGTTTATAAAATGAAACTCTATAAACACACTTTTAGTATGAAACCAAATATGAAATAATACCTTTGTTTGCATGTGAATATGGGTATTCACATGAATAAACCATTTATAGCCATTTAGATTTTTTAAAAAAATCTATAAACAGAATATTGGAGAAAGTTTCTATCACTAAGTTATATTATTTTGTTGGTCATGTATATTAAAATAGACAACTGTAATGATTTCCTTCAATCTTGAGAGCATTGAAAAATTAAAGACCCTTGGGTAAAGACTATTCAGTTTTAATAGAGATTTTTATTCTCTGTTTGCTAAAGGTATATGGTGTTTAAAAAAAGATTAATAATATTAATCTTGGTCACAAAATGAAGAAGAACAAACATCATGTTAGTGACAGTGTGCCAGATGTTTAATGCATATAAAACCAAACACATTTTAAAAGTAACAACAATGCAAGATGGATCTCTAGACCACATAATGCTCCCTTTACACATCCATATTCAGACCATCATACACATACCTTTGTACACTCTCTTCAACAGAGTATGTCTATACTTTATTATTAGCCTGTGCTCCTACATGTGTTGGTGCCCAACCTGTAGGATTAGACAGCTGTCTATAGAAAGGGTTAAATTAGCTTGGCTAAAAATACATATTTGCATTTTACAGTTTATGTAACGTGCAGTTGCTTAACAGTTTCGGGAAGGCCTTGAAAGATGGTATGCTTGATTGGAAATACTGGGCTTAGAATGTGGCTGATAAGATAGGATGAAGGTCCCTGAAGAGGAAGAGGCTTCAGTCATCAAGGACAGTTCTAACTGGTTTTAACAAAGTATTCAAGAAGTAGTGACCATAGAATCATAGAATAATAGGGTTGGAAGGGACCTCATGAGGTCATCTAGTCCAACCCCCTGCTAAAAAGCAGGACCACTTCCACTAAATCACCCCAGCCAGGGTTTTGTCTAACTGGGCCATAAAAATCTCCAAAGATGGAGATTCTACCACCTCTCTAGGTAGCCCATTCCAATGCTTCACCACCCTCCTAGTGAGAAAGTTTTTCCTAATATCCAACCTTGACCTCCCCAGCTGTAATCTGAAACCATTGCTCCTTGTTCTGTCCTCTGTTGCCATCGAGAACAGCCTAGCTCCCTCCTCTTTGGAACATCCCTTCAAGTAGTTGAAGGTTGCTATCAAATCTCCCCTCAGTCTTCTCTTCTGTAGACTAAATAAGCCTAGTTCCTTCAGTCTCTCCTTATAAGTCATGTGCTCCAGCCCCCTAATCATTTGTGTTGCCCTCGACTGGACTCTTTCTAATTTGTCCACATCTTTTCTGTAGTGGGGAGCCCAAAACTGGACACAGTATTCCAGATGCTATGGAGGTTCTGTTAAATAAGGTATAAAAGGGTTTGAAGGTTCATTGCTAGTGCTTGCCTGCCCAGATGGAGCCAGACAAAAGGGGACTGAGCATCCCGGGGCAAATCCTGTTGTACATACCTGATCAATACTTATAAATTCATGTTACTGTATGGGTGTGATAACTGGTGAAGCATGTTTGGAGCAGCTGTATATGTGCACCATTTGGCCTTTGGATTTAATGAAGGACTTTAAGATTAAATTGACGTCACGGAGGTAGCCTGTAATAATCGTTCTAACACAACATTCCTTACCATCCATACGCTAACCCGTTAAGCGTGTTCCTGTTTGTGTTTTGAACCTGAGTTTGCTTCCATGGATGAGAGTATTGATTAAAGCCAGAGTTCTGCTTTCACTCAGACTGGAACTTGCCCACTTTGCAGTGACGACACAGGAAAGATCTCTGAAGTGCTGACAGTCTTCCACTGTTCACCGTACAATACCTCCCAATCCCACCAGGGGCAGACAACAAATTATCTTGCAATTTACAGATTGTATTGTGTGTCCTAGAGCTGCTCAGCACACAGAACCATGGGATGTGTCCAAGCACTTACAGGGGCGAGTGCAGAAACAGTGAGAACACTCTAACATGGGGAGGGCTCTGGGAATGGTCATATGTGGGCTAGGCTAACCCAATTCAGACACACATGCTAGTCGTCCACGCTAACTGTGCAAGTAGTCACAACCACAGTCATATGCACCTTAAAGAATGTGGACAATGGATAAAACTATAAGACAGCCATGCAAATCAAATTGTCACACATGGTTAGGATCTGGTTCTCGCTGGCTTGCACCATTCTCCTTGGCTATGTCTACACTAGAAAAAGTTAGGTCGGCTTTGTTAAGTAGACATCATAAGGTCGACTTTAGGTCGACTTAAAGTTGACCTTATTAAAGTCGACTTAAGGGTTACTCCACATCCACACTGTCCTTAAGTCAACTTAAGGAGTCGACTTAAGGGTTAACTCGACTTAATGAGTGGTAGTTATTAAGTCAACTTAAGCTTTCATTAAGTCGACTTAAGGAATTTCTTAAGTCGACTTAATGAAAGCCTAGTGTGGACGTGGCTTAATTTAAGTCGACCTAAGCCTCATTAAGTCGACTTAAATTGCCAGTGTAGACATAGCCCTTGGGTAGCATTTTATACCCACTTTTAACACAGGTGAGTGATTTCATGAGATATAACAATCAGGCCCATGTTGAGTACAATAGTGAGTGTGGCCCTAGTAGCATTAAGGACATTCACTTTAGCATAAATACATCAGTTTAATGCAGTAACTTACTGAAAAATAATGTACATGTTACTTTGTGCCAATGCAGCACATTTGCTGTATAGTAGTTATTTTTGTTATTTATTCCAGTACAAGTGTTCTTAGTGTAGACCAGACATCTGCATCATGAGTAAGGAAACTAGGAAAAAATATTACCCAATGGAATTGCAATTCAGCAAAGGACATGGTATGGAATATGGTTGTACAATGCTCCCTCTAGGGGGAGAGTGCCCTCCCAGCACCTCCTCTCTTGGGATAGGGTGGCCCACACAGCACCCCATTCTCAGTTCTCTCTCCTTAAGAATCTTGACATAGGCTGTCCTGTCCTGTAACACCCCTTCTTGGAGCTTATTAACCAATAGTTCAAAATAATCCTTAGTTCCTGAATAAAGTCCATTACCACAACACAGAATAAAGTATGTCAATACAATACAAAAGTTCATATACATCTTTGGTGTCTTCTGACAATCCTGGGGCTCTTCTTCAATCTCCATCTGCTCTTTGTCCAGCAGTCACTTCAACCTTTTCTAGCTAGAGTCCTTCCCTGCTTTTCAAGCAGCCTCCAAGCCTTCCTCCCTGGAATCATTTCCCCCCACCCCCATGAGAGTATCGAATACTCTCTCTGGGCTGTTTTCTCCCTGGTGTGGAAAGGTCAGCTGTCAAACCCCTGTGCTGCTTTTCTGTTCTGCAGCCTTCTCTGCTGCTGTCTTGGAAGCTCCAGCAAGAGCTTTCCAGCTCCTTCCAGCTCTCTTGTTTTGAGGAAAGTGGTAGCTTATGCATTCCCCTTCTTCTCTCCCAACCTTGTCATCCTACACCACAAGACTTCTGGTGCCAGGCCTTGGAAGAAAGTGTCCTGGATTTTCCCCAGACTCCTAATTGTTCCCTCAGGACCACTTCCAGCATCTGTTCCAAAACTTCTGGAACAGAGTTTCCCTCAGCTGGCCCCAGTATTTACTACCTTTGAAAAATGATAGACCTCCCTATTACAGTCCCAGTGAGCTGATGGGTCAGGCCTCTTGCGTCCACGAGCACAACACCATGGAAGCAATTTACAGCTGGATAAAACAAGTGGTGCACACTTGGAATTATTCCAGTTTAAGAGCAGACATTCACTTTGGTAAAGCAATTTAACCATATACTACAGCCTATTAAGTCATATTTTCATGATTGCATATTATAAGCCTTTCCACTTACCACCACAGCACTCTCTGCTGTTGGAGTGTGGTGTTGCAGGGGTCTTACCATCTAACATGCACTGCTGAGCACTTTAATACTACAATGGCTTGTCTCTATACATATCCTTCAGGGCTCTTTCTTCTGGCCAGGCCAATTGTTTCCAGCCTTGTCCCCTCTGGGGTAAGGAAAGTCCAACTACAGAAGATCCTTCTACCACTTGTGAGCTATTTTGACATTTCTGGCTGAGAACTCTTCACTCCTAGAAACCTCCTTCTTATAGACCCTATCTCAGGGCCTTCAACAGTAGCTTCTCTTGCTCCCTCTAGTTATCTCCTGGCCACTTTTACCAATATCTTCACAGAGAGTAGGAACTGCCCTTGCTGCTCTCCAAGGCCTAATCTACACTGTGGGGCTAAATCGACGGGAGGCATGCAATCTGCATGCCGCAGAATGCATATCTCCCATTGATTTAGTTACTCTTACTTACTGTGGTATCTTTACTTGGCTGTGTCAACTTGAAGGGCTCTCTCATTGACAAAGCATTACTACACTTGGAGAAGTGAAGCTATTGAGTCAACGGGAGAGAACTTCTGGGATGGATTGAGCAGGTTTACACCAGCCACTCAATCGATGCCGCTTTGTCAATCCATGGGGATTGACACAGCATTTTCAGTATAGGCAAGGCCCAAGTCTCCTCCTCACTCATTCCTCTCCCCTTTCTGTTTAATTCTTCTGGTTCTTTCACAGCTGGTATCACTAACTGTAATTGAGTCAACCACTAAGAGCTTGTCTTCATTGACAGTCAGATCGATCTCCCTGATTGACTGATTGGATCTGTGAAGATCTGCTCAGCCAATCAGGAAGCCGACGCTGGAAGACTACTCCCCACAGAAGAAGTAGCGATGAGTCAGAGGGAAGGGGTTTTCCTTCAGCTCAAGCTACTGAAAACAGCACTGTAAGTAGAAAATAGGTAAGTGGAGGGAGATATGTAAGTAGAAAATAGGTAAGTAGAGGGAGATATGTAAGGAATTTTAAGTACCTTGCATATTTCCTTTCAATTGCCGCTGAAATTGTGTGGCAGTACAGACCAGCCCTAAGGATCAGCTGTGGTTAAGAGCTACATCACAGGCAAGGTTGAGCCCAGCTCCCCCTAAAGGACCAGTCAAACTAGAACATACAACCAAAGTTCATTAAAAAATCTGCATACATTTCTGTATGCACTGGTCATCAATATAAATAATTATTGGTCCTGGGTGTATTACAATAATTATACACAAAATAGAGACTTCTTAGATTAATATATGTAGGCATAGAAATCTGGTTATAAGTGACAAAAGAAGAATTAAAATTTGTCTCCAGAAAAATCTATTTTTTTTCCATTATACCAGAAGCTAGGCTGATGCTATTGGCTTCCACTGTATAACATATTTCCAAAAAAGTTATTCTCTGAGGAATTATTTCCAACTTGAATGAGAATTTAACCCCAGCTTTACCCAGTTATTCATTTAAGCTATTTCCCTGATGTATTTGTGCTAGAAAACAGACAGCAGATGATTATGAAATCCTCACAGGCAGACCAAAAAAAAAAGTCACAATTGCTTTCTTTGCGTTGTTACTTATGTATCTCATTAATGTACTGGAACTTAATTAATTTCTGTTTGTGCCCTCAGATCCCTGGCGGAAAAGTGCTATAGAAATGCAAAGTATATTATGGTTGATTATATAATCTAATAATAATTTCTTGTGCTTTATTCTCTATTCATAATAAACTACTTTCATGACTGATTAAATGCCTCAGCTTTGGTTTGGTGTTTATTCAGTCACAAACTGTGGCTAAGTGTGCTTGGAAGAATATTACTACCTCATTTAACTGGTTTCATTGCAATAGCAAAGACCAGTCAAAACGCTTCGGCCTGCAGTGTTATGAAGGCGAGGCTATGGAAGAATGTGAGGAATCATGCTCATGTGCTCTTCATGGGACAAGGAAGAAGAATGTCAAATGAACACAGTAAACATTCCCTTAGTGCCTATGGCTATGTCTACACTTACCAAAGTTAGTTTGAATTAGTTAATTCGAACTAACTAATTCAAACTAATTTTAGTTAGTTCAAATTAACTTAATTAACTAGAATGGCCCCACTGGAATTTTAGTTCGAACTAGTCAGTTGCATTAAGTTCAATGTACTGGTTAGTTCGAACTAAGAAATTAGTTTGAACTAACATGGCCACTTTGACTTAATTTGAACTAACTTGCCAGTGTAGACATAGCCTATGTTTCTGCCTCTAAGCATGCACTCTGTTGCCCTACTCTAGGTATCCAGATGTCTGTGCTTCTACCTAAGTCCCAGAGGGATCTATGAACTGTGGGAAGATAGTTGTTCTTCTGCCTCACTTCCATAAGGATCCTGATCTGGTAGTGGAGCTCAAAGGTTTCCTAACACCAAACAGAACAGGTTAAAGCTACCTCCCCCCAGACTTTAGGATGTTTGAGACACTAGGAAGAAGAGACTTGAGCTTTCTGCTGAAGGAGGAGGAGGGATTTGAACAATAATTTGCAACTTCTTGGTAAATGCCTCAGCCAATAGGCCAGAGAGAGTGATTTGCAGTCTCTGGCTCAAATGAATATTTAATTAAAGTGGAGAAACATCAACAGTTGAGGTTAAGGGAGAGCCAAATCAAAATATTCCATAGCCCAGTGAGTAGGGCCTATACCTGCGTGATGGCCAATGCCTTGTCAAATCATTTCTTATCAGGGAGATGGGGGACTTTAGCTAGGGGTCTCTCACATCGTAGGTGGGTACTCTGCTTTCTAGTCTAAAAGTTATGAGACCACCCTTCTCCACCTCCTCCTCCTTTCCTGCCTTAGGCTATTTTGTGTAGTTAGGGGACCATTGAGCCTGCCTAACTGATCAGGCCCCACATTAATTAGTCAGAAGAGCACCTTTCTTTCTCTGTTTCATGGATCACTGGGAGAGATAGGCACTTACCTGCAGCCTGGCTTAAGATCCGAACTGTGAGGGTGGGGCTCAACAGACATCCCTCTCCTTGGCATCTCACTTTGGCTAGCTCAGGCAGGGATCTGCCTGGCATACTGAGTTTGTGGATTGCACTCTAAAACACCCTTTTCCATTTTTACACTAGAGGGAGACTAGGTTCCTCCTCCAGGCTTTGTGGATTGCTGTTCCTGTGATTTCCCAGGCAATGAAAAAGTTAAGCTTTGCAATGCTGATCACTGCAATGCTTAAGTCTATTTGTAGATCCATGTACTCAGATATCTGATCTCAGTGTTGCCCTCTTCTTGTCAATTGGCTCCCAGTTTTTCATATGCCAGTCTCAATCCCAGTTTTCTTGCCCAAGGAGACCATCCTCCTCTTCATACCAGCACCCATTGCCAGCCTTCCCACCTAAGTCTCAGACTCCCCTGCCCTCTCTTCCTATTCCTAGTCTCCCCTACCTCCTCCTCACAAACCTGGCTCCCAGGGTCAATCTCCCAGGATTCTTTACTCCAATCTACTTCTTTTCTTTCCTCTGTTCCATTCCTCTCCCGCTGATTTGAGTGCAAACAGCTTCCTCCTCCTTGCTACCTGGTGTCAGCTGGGGATCACTTAGAGCACAGATGAGACTGGCTCCCTCCTCTTAGTTCCAGTTTCTGACCTCACCCTGCCTACAGAAGCTAAACCAGCTAATTACAGGGAAAGTCTGGTGAGATGGAACAAAGAATCCCGCAAACCAGTGGTGAAGGGGTTAAAGAGACTACATGGGCCCAGTTTGCTCCACCCCGCTATCCCAGCTTTCAATGTCAGTCCTGGAGGAGAAGAATAGGGGAGAACCAGGCCCTTTTCAGAACTGGGCTAGCTACTGTGAGGGGCTATGATAGGGTGGGAGCTGTTGTAGGGCTCAGTAATCTGCTGACTGGCTGAGGCTTTGATTGACAGGCTAGGCAGAGAGAAATGGGAGAGATAACAAATTAAACTGAATCCAGACTAAATAGTGAGAATAGGGAAAGCATTGAAGATACTGGATGCAAACAAGGAAGAAGAAAAGAATAGATTCTCTGAAACCAGAAGGCCCAGCAAATAAAATGATAGGAAAGGGAAATGGGGAAAATTACATAATAATAAAATCTTTAGGAGAGGCCATAAAGATAGGAGATATCAATCCTCTGAAGACTGCAGAATGAGTCAAAAACATTTCGAAGATATAGTAAGAGCTAAGATACTATATGGCAGAGACTTGTTAGTGGAATATAAAAACAAAGAACAAGAAGGGAAGCTCCTTAAAACAGAGATGGCTAGTTAAGATAAAAATAGTCAACTACCTAAATTCCTCACAGAAACAAAAGGAGAAGCATATTTATGCCTAGACCACCAGGGAATAGCTTCTAGATCAGTGGTTCCCAACCTT
Source organism: Pelusios castaneus (assembly GCA_007922175.1). Taxonomy (NCBI): domain Eukaryota; kingdom Metazoa; phylum Chordata; order Testudines; family Pelomedusidae; genus Pelusios; species Pelusios castaneus. The sequence continues at coordinate 4,582,325 of ML685784.1, forward strand.
TTGCAGGTTGCAGCAACATGCTTGGCAATGTGCACCACCCTACAGCACACACCAGCCCACTCCCCCCAGACTGAATCCAGGCCCCACCAGCTTTCTGCAACACATTTACCACTGTGTGGTGACACAGCAATGTAGCCAAACACAGTGGTTCAGAACCACTGTTTTAGAGAACCATAGTAAGTGTGTGCAGCTGGGAAACTGACAGAGAAAATGGAATGGGTAGTGACCACTTCCCAACATGAATTACATGTCAAGCAAAAGGAATTACTGAAGACAAGAATATTATTTCCATTTGGAAACTTAAGAAAAAAAAATTCTTTAGAAACAAAAGTGAGGAATGTTAATAAGTAGTGTGTAAAGGCAGCTATTAAGGAATTCTCTAGTAATGTTATTAAAGTAATCAAAGACAGCCAGCCTAGCTATTCCTAGGATACAAACACTATTTAAAGAGAGTCAAATTCCAAAGGGGTAGCCATGTTAGTAGCCGAAAGAAACCTCATGAGGTTCAACAAAGACAAGTGCGAAGTCCTGCACTTAGGACGGAAAAATCCCATGCACTGCTACAGGCTGGGGACCGATGAACTAAGTAGCAGCGCTGTAGAAAAGGACCTGGGGATTATGGTGGACGGGAAGATGAATATGAGCCAACAGTGTGCCCTTGTTGCCAAAAAGGCCAATGGCATATTAGGCTGCATCAGTAGGAGTATTGCCAGCAGATCGAGGGATGTGATAATTCCCCTCTATTCGACACTGGTCAGGTCGCATCTGGAATACTGTGTCCAGTTTTGGGCTCCCCACTACAGAAAGGATGTGGACAAATTAGAAAGAGTCCAGTGGAGGGCAACAAAAATGATTAGGGGGCTGGGGCACATGACTTATGAGGAGAGACTGAAGGAACTCGGCTTATATAGTCTATAGAAGAGAAGACTGAGGGGAGATTTGATAGCAACCTTCAACTACTTGAAGGGTTGCTCCAAAGAGGAGGGAGCTAGGCTGTTCTCGAGGGTAACAGAGGACAGAACAAGGAGCAATGGTTTCAAATTACAGCTGGGGAGGTCAAGGTTGGACATTAGGAAAAACTTTCTCACTAGGAGGGTGGTGAAGCATTGGAATGGGCTATCTAGGGAGGTGGTAGATTCTCCATCTTTGGAGATCTTTAAGGCTCGGTTAGACAAAACCCTGCCTGGGATGATTTAGGGGGAGTGGTCCTGCTTTTTAGCAGGGGGTTGGACTAGATGACCTCATGAGGTCCCTTCCAACCCTATGATTCTATGATTCTACTGTCAGAAAGACAACAGAGTCCTGTGGCACTTTTAAATAAATCTGTTAGTCTTTAAAAGTGCCACAGGACTCTGTTGTATTTAAAGATAGGAAAGTGTACTGTGGTGGAACAAAGAATGTCAAATGGTATTAGAGAAAGAAATAAAATGTACAGGACAGCAAAAATAAATAAATAAATAAATAAATAAAAATAAATAAGTGAACTTTGAATAGTGAAGACAGTGAAATATATATACAAAAAAAGTAAGGTAGTTGCACCAAGGGCTATAAAAAAGGCAAAATGAGAAAGTGGGAGAATATGCTGCAGGAAAGTAATAAAGACACCAATATAGCAGAGGTACATAAACAAATTAGGACAGTGAATGGAATAAAGAGTAAGAGTCACATAATACTAAGCCTTACAATTGCAGGGCATGGAGTAACAAGCTCCAACAAAGAAAGAGTGGAAATTCTGTCCACATCTTCCAAAAAGTCAGTAATGATGAGGTTCAGAAGACAGACAATAGGAAAAGTTAAAAGAATTTATTAAGGATAATTATGGCATTAAGAGGACGGGTATGTTATTTTAAATAAAATCTTTAGTTTGAGAGAACTCCAAAAAATATAATAAAGAGCAAAACCACCACACTAAGCAAGGATGAAATAAGTTTTGAAATGCTTAAACACCTAAGTGAAGCAGCTTGAGGGTGAAAGTTTATGATGGTACTCTTCCTGGACATAGAAAAACCTACAGTGTATTATGGAAAGCGGTACTATTTCATAGAATGCACTTCATGGGTTTTATAGGGAAAATATACAGAGACATAGGAAACTTCAATAAAAGAACTCTACAAGCCTGAAAAAGGAAAGCTTTTCCCAACATACATTCAATTGCAAATGTAACTCCACAAGGGACTGTAGTTAGCGGAACCATCTAACATCATGATAAATGACCTCTCTAGGGAGATGAGTACAGGAATAGGGATCACATTATTTGATGACATCTGTGCCATATGGACTGAAAGCAGAAACCTTGAAAGAGCTGCCAAAGTAATCAATGATATGCTTAAGAGAAGTGCAGAATGGGGAAACAGGTGGGGCTTCAAATTCTCCATAGACAAAACTAAGAGAATGAGTTTCAGTAGGAAAATCCAAAAAGATGTGAAGTTATAGCTATAGGACCAAGAGATAAATATAGTGAAGCATTATAAATTCTCAGGTCTGGTATGGGATAACAAGTTCACCTGGAGGGACCATATTGAAAATATTATAGGTAAGTGCAAATGTAAAATTGAAAATATTTCTGGATGATAGCACTAAACATAGTGCTAATTAGACTAATTATTGCTTTGGTTAGCAGTGACCAGAAATCTGACAAAATTAGACAATATCCAAGCACAAGCATTGTGTATCACTTGCACTGCCTTCCTTAGTATGCTCTAGATACTAGCCAGTGAAATGCCCATCATTCTTAGAATGAAACTTCTAGACTTAACCTTTTAACCTTTTTGGGGCCAAAATACAGACAATAGCAAAGATGACAACACAAAGCTAATATATAATGATTATCAGGAATTAAGTGCAAGGTGGGTAGGATAAAAACTTCAGAAATTCCCCATGTAGTGTGCAGAACTGGATAAAGGATCTTAATAAAAAGAGGATTGAAAGAGACCAAGACCTGTGGGAAAGTATTCTATCTCTGGAAGACCTTTCCTTTGAGACAGCGCTGGAATTACATAATGAAATAAATCAGAGGAATGATAAATATACAAGATGCATATCAATATATTTGTGATAAGAGGAATTACACTGTTGCCAGATATCTACAGATGGCTTCAAAGAGGAAGGAAAAGGGAGAGGGTGAACAGCTTTTTGCAAGCCCTTACTTGGACGCAAGGAAAGCTGCTAACTTTGGCTAACAGAAGGCTACTAACTTTGTATCCCTCTTTATGGCTGAGCTATCAGGGACTAGCAGTAAATTGAATTTTAAATGTGTGGCTAGCTACTGTGGCCATCCTGGTTGATTACTTATAAGGGCTGCAGGCAATTTACTACTGTGGCAAGTCTGAGAGCAGAAATTATATTTTTAATGAAATGTTACTGCTAACAACTGAACTGGAACATCTGAATGTAATCATAGTAATAGCATGGATCTTGGCAGGTGTCGGGATAGCAAGCAACAAATTGGCAGACAAATAGGCAAAAAGTGCTATTAATCATGAAGAAATCAATCAAGGAATCCCCTTAAGCAAACTTGAATGTAAACACCTAATCATAAAGGAGCTAAGGAGGGAATGCCAGGAACTGTGGTCAGGGCAAATGAAATGAAGGGGATACAGAATTTTTTCAAGAACAAGACATTGTAGACTAATAATGATTTATTTCTGATTAGCAATCAGAAAGATGGATTAAGTATATCTTGTAAGATTTGGAAAATATGACAGATCATATCTCTTGGGACTGTAAAGACTACCAGTGGGGGGAGGAGGGGTTTATATAGAAAGCTCACAGTCCAGTCACACATGGGAGCAATAACGGAATGAAGCATCCTCAGTAGGTTTGAGTGGATAATGCATTCATAGCCTGGTCAGTATTTGGACTGTGAGGGGATGTTGCATGGACTCTTCAGAGATAGAAAACTTAACTGAGGCTGGGCAAACTGTGATTTTCAAAGGGTTTTAAATTGGATATTTAAAGTGGATTCTCACAGGGATTGCAAAGGCACACGTCTAATATAAAGACCAATGCCCACTTCTCCAAAATATGTGGATGAGAGAGCATTTCAATTAAAAGGTCTCATCTTTTAATATGGTCAACACAACGTTCTTTTCGATCAATCTTCTTCTTGGATGCAGCTGAACAATTTAACTGAAATTTTCCAAATAAATTGTACTTGAGACAGAGAACCAGTTTGGAAAATTTTAGTTCAATTTGTTAAAGTTTGGCAAAGTTATAAACAACTGAAGAGTCTTATAATAGGAAATACTAGGTAACCTTAATAAGCTCTTAGCACTGCCTATATTGTGCTGCTTATTCTGCTCTCAAATTACATACCTGTTTGATCATCTGAATTTGCAGACATCTTTTCAACCCTGGCACACCTGTGACTTCCTGTTGCATTTCATTACACTCTGCTGAGTAGTATCTGTCCCTCAGAGATATGCCCATATGCCTTTACTACATGGACTCATTTTGGGCCATGCTATATGAACAAAGCTTAGTTTTCAATGACAGCATTGATAATTACAATGACAGCAATGATAGGTATAAACTGTCCATCAGGAAATTTAGGCTTGAAATTAGATGCAGGTTTCTAACCATCAGAGGAGTTAAGTTCTGGAATAGCCTTCCAAGGGAGCTGTGGGGGCAAAACACATAACTGCTTTCAAAACTAAGCTTGATAAATTTATGGAGGGGATGGTATGATGGGACAGTCTGCTTTGGTAATTGGCTAATCTTTGACTACTGGTGGTGGATATGCCAGTGGCCTAAGAAGGGAAGGTAGATGGGGTGGGTTCTGAGTTATTACAGAGAATTCTTTCCTGCATGACTGGCTGGTGAGACTTGCCCACATGCTCACTGATCGCTATATTTGGGGTCGGGGAGGAATTTCGCCTGAGGCGGATTGGCTAAGGCTCTTGGGGTTTTTTACCACAAACCTGCAGCTTCGAGGGAACATAGCTCCAGGCCCCCACAACACTTCTCTGTCAACCTAGCACCTGACAGTGTGGATGCAGACAGTCGACGGGAGTGTTTAATGTGGATGTTCTAAGTCGACTTAACAAGGTCGACTTTAAGTCCACCTAAAGTCGACCTTGTTAAGTTGACTTAACAGAGCCTGTAGTGTAGACATAGTCTTAAAGTCTATGGTTGCGTCTACACTGCCAAGTTAGGTCGACTTAAGGATGCTTAAGTCGACCTAAACAAGCCGCGTCCACGCTGGGTTTTTCTTAAGTTGACTTAAGGAAAGCTTAAGTCGACTTAATAACACCTACTTTTGGGTCAACTTAAGCCTTAAGTAGATTCCTTAAGTCGACTTAACGCCAGTGTAGATGGGGATTAATGCTAAGTTGACTTTATTAAGTCAACTTAAATCCAATATAATGGCTATCTCTGCTGTTAAGTTGACTTAAGAAAGTTAAATTAAAGTGTGGTCAATTTGTTAAGTCGACTTAACTTTTTAATTGTAGACATAGCCTATGAGTCTATGCTCACAACCTTTATTGTATAAGCTGCTTTGAGCAGTCTATAGACGCAGGAAGATGCTGCTTCATTTTTTTTTAAACGGTTAATACACATTTGGAATGTTCATTTTGTAACCTGAAGAGATAAAATGAAACTTTCTGAAATATCTGCTTAAATTCTTGGGTGCCAAACAGATTGGATATGGTTTCTGCACCTACTGAATTATAGAGGACACTGGACCTTGACTACATTTTCATATTAAATCATTTATTTTCAGTTATAAGCAGCCAACATGTAGTTTAATGATGTAATTTAGGAAGTGAAAACTAAAGTTAGACGATGTAGCTATCTTCACCACAGAATTGGTCTCAGTGGTAATGAAATGAAAGAGTTACCTCACAAGATATATTGTCCAGTATATGTACCTTTTAGCGAACAGCCATTTAGCTCTTTCATCAGTTAGTTTCAAGTCTGTACCATGGGAACTGTTGACAGCGATAAGAATCAGTCAGCAGGAGCACTTCTATTGCCAGTAGAGAAAATCTATTTGATTATTTTCCACATGGCTCAACATCAAATGTCAATCAGTGAAACACTGTATCATTAAGTTACTTTAATCACAATTGTTACCTCATATTAAATGCTTTTGGGATATTTCAGTGGCTAACTGGTAATTTCTGGAATCTAGCAGGTGTCTATCTGAAAACAAGTATCTACATTTCCAATAGTAAACTAACATCAGGCTTAAAAAAAAAAAGATGATTTTATACAATACTCAGCTTGCTCAAGGGGATGTGTCTGAGTTAAAACTTTTATCTGCAGTTTCCCAAGTTTTATACTTGTCAAGGATGCTTAAGCTTAATATATATTTATTGATTCTCTGTCTTGATGGTGTATGTGTATTCTTGTCAGTGGATTGGAGTCAAAAATACAATTTTTTTGGCATATCAAAATGTTAAAAACCTTCTGGTGGAATAAAATATTTTATTCAACCTGAAACATTTTTCATATAGATTTGAGCATTTTTTAAAAATGTTTTTCTATTATTTTTTTAAAATGAAGGAAATTACAAAATGATAAGTAACTTCAAATAAAACATGTTTAATTCCCAGAACATTCCAACAAAATATTTCTTTTTTTCAGATTTAACCAAAACAATTTGACAAACTTGACATAGATTCCCAAAATGTTTTGGTGTCACCAAATCTGCATTTGTCAGCAAAAATGTTGTTAATGAAAAATTTTCACCCAGTCTAATTGCCCAGTCTTGTCATACCATGTCCAGTCAGATGAGTTAGACTAGCTTGCGATTGTTGTTCACTTAATCACAAAAAAAAAAAAAAAAGGCAGTGGCTGAGTGACCAGGGGGAGCTTGCGAACAGGGACTGCAAACAGGGGAGTTTGTGAGGGAGTCTGGGGGAAGTTTGTGTTTTGTGTAGCTACTATGGTGAAGAGGACCCGTGCTGCTTGTGCCAGCACTGCTTCTGTCTCCTCCACCTGCGCCTGTATCCAGACAGACATACTGACCATGGATATCTCTACCTAGATCCTGGCGTGGACTTGCAAGGACTGTGGCCTGCATTTCCCACTCTCAGACGGTCAGGCTGGGTAGATCATTCAATGTGACAGGTGTCTCCTGGTGGAATCTCTCAGGAAGCAGGTGGGGGAGTTACAGGAGGAGGTGGCCAGGCTCAGGAGTATCCATGCCCTGGAGAAGTTCCTGGATAGCATCCATGAGGAAACATGCAAGGATGAAGAAACTATCCAGAGGCAAAGGACTTCTGCCACACCCTCGGAGAAGGATGAGATCGCTCAAGCAGAGGGTGGACAATGGCAGCTGGTTACTTCTGGCAGCAGACAGTGCTCCACCCCTGCTCCCATCCCACCCTCCGTTGTGGTAAAGAACCGCTACACAGCACTACAGACGGGAGATGAGGTGGAAGAGGAGAAGCCATGCACCCCCGATGTTGGGAGGATCACAACCAACACACCCAGGAGAAAACGTCGGGTTGTGGTGGTTGGTGACTCTCTTCTGAGGGGGATGGAGGCACCCATCTGTCACCCAGATAAGGCCTCTTGGGAGGTATGCTGCCTGCCAGGGGCCAGTATCCAAGACGTTATGGAGGGATTGTCGAGAATCATCCGTCCCTCTGACTACCACCCCATGCTACTCATCCATGTGGGAACCAATGATACTGCGAGAGGTGACCCTCTGCAGATCAAAGGTGACTGCAGGGCTCTGGGAGCATGGGTGAAGGAGTTCAGTGCACAGGTGGTGTTCTTCTCGATCCTTCCGGTCAAGGGTAGGGGCCCAAGCAGAGACAGATGCATCCTGGAGGTGAATGCCTGGCTGCGGAGATGGTGTTACCGGGAGGGCTTTGGCTTCCTTGACCATGGGGTGCTGTTTCAGGAAGAAGGACTGCTAGGCAGAGATGGACTCCACCTATCCAGGAAGGGGAAGAGTGTATTTGGAAGCAGACGGGCTAACCTGGTGAGGAGAGCTTTAAACTAGGTTCGAAGGGGGAAGGTGACCAAGGCCCACAGGTAAGTGAAACTGAGGGAAACCTGGGGCAAGGGATGGAACTTGGGGGATGCTGGGGCTGTAATAGTAGGAATAAAAGAGAGGGTAGTTGGAACTGGGGGGGGGTCAAATAATTGTTTTTTATTTCCTGATGAAGTCATAATACCTCAGGCGAGTGGGGAAGGAGGACACCGGGAGAAATTGCAAGGAGGAAGATGCGACAGGAGGGAGAATTGACAGGGCAAAGTAGGGCAATGGGCCCGGTGTCTTAGGTGCCTGTACACAAATGAGAGGAGCCTGGGAAACAAGCAGGAAGAATTGGTAGTACTGGCACAGACAAGGAACTATGATATAATTGGAATAACAGAAACGTGGTGGGATAACTTGCATGACTGGAGCACTGCCATGGATGGATATAAATTGTTCAGGAAGGACAGGCAGGGAAGAAGGGGGGGAGGAGTAGCGCTGTATGTAAAAGAGCTGTATGACTGCTCGGAGCTCCACTATGAAAGTGGAAACAAGATGGTTGAAAGTCTGTGGGTTAAGTTTAGGGGAGAATGCAACAAGGGGGATGTTGTGGTGGGTGTCTGCTACAGACCGCCAGACCAGAAAGAGGAGGTGGATGAGGCGTTCTATGGACAACTAACAGAAGTTTCCAGATCGTCGCAGGCCCTGGTTCTTATGGGGGACTTCAATTATCCTGATGTCTGCTGGGAAGATAATACAGCAGTGCACAGGCAATCCAGGAAGTTTTTGGAGAATATTGAAGACAACTTCCTAGTACAAATGCTGGAGGAACCAACTAGGGGCCTTGCACCTCTAGACCTATTGCTCACAAACAGAGAAGAATTGATCGGGGAAGTAGAAGTAAATGGCAACCTGGGCAGCAGCGACCATGAGATGGTAGAGTTCAGGATCCTGATCAATGGAAGGAAGGAAAGAAGCAGAACCCACACCCTGGACTTCAGAAAAGCAGATTTTGGCTCCCTTAGGGAGCTGATGGGCAGGGTCCCATGGGAGGCTGATCTGAAGGGGAAAGGTGTCCAAGACAGCTGGCTGTATTTTAAAGAAACCCTGTTAAAGGCACAGGAAGATAACATTCCGATGTGCAGAAAGAACAGCAAGTGTGGACGGCGACCAGTGTGGCTTAGCAGGGAACTCTGCGGGGAGCTGAAACATAAAAGGGAAACTTACAAGAAGTGGAAGCTTGGACGGATGACTAGGGAGGAATATAAAGATATTGCTCGGGACTGCAGGGATAAAATCAGAAAGGCCAAAGGACAATTGGCTTTGCAGCTAGCAAGAGATGTGAAGGATAACAGAAGGGGGTTCTATAAGTATATCAGCAACAAGAAAAGGATCAGAGGTGGTGTAGGTCCCTTAATGAATGGGGCAGGCATCCTCGTGGAGGATGATGCGGAAAAGGCTGAAATACTCAATGCTTTTTTTACTTCAGTCTTGACAGGGAGGGCCAGCTTGCAGGCTACTACATGGGGTAAGGTGGAATGGAGAGAAGAGTGGCCCTCGGTGATGGAAAGTCAGGTTAGGGAACACTTAATGAAATTGGATGTGCACAAGTCCATGGGGCCGGATGAACTGCATCCGAGGGTGCTGAGGGAGTTGGGGGAAGTGATTGCAGAGCCGCTGGCCATTATCTTTGAGAACTCGTGGCGAACGGGGGTGGTCCCAGAGGATTGGAAAAAGGCAAATATAGTACCTATCTTTAAGAAAGGGAAAAAGGAGGATCCGGGGAACTACAGACCGGTCAGCCTCACCTCAATCCCTGGGAAAATCATGGATCAGGTCCTCAAGGGATCCATCCTGAAACACTTGGAGGAAAATAGAGTGATCAGGAACAGTCAACATGGATTCACCAAGGGCAAATCGTGCCTGACCAACCTGATTTCCTTCTATGATGAGATGACTGGATTTGTGGATGCAGGAAGAGCCGTTGACGTGGTATACCTCGACTTTAGCAAGGCTTTTGATACGGTTTCCCACAGCATTCTCATCGGCAAGTTAAGGAAGTATGGGTTGGATGAGTGGACCGTAAGGTGGATCGAAAACTGGTTAGATCAACGGGCTCAGTGGATAGGAATCAATGGCTCGATGTCTGGGTGGCAACCGGTAACGAGTGGAGTGCCCCAGGGGTCGGTCCTGAGGCTGGTTCTATTCAACATCTTCATTAATGATCTTGATGATGGAATAGACTGCGTGCTTAGTAAGTTTGTGGGTGACACCAAGCTGGGGGGAATGATAGATACTCTGGAGGGTAGAGACAGGATCCAGGGGGACTTCGACAAATTGGAACACTGGGCTGAAAGAAACCTCATGAGGTTCAACAAAGACAAGTGCAAAGTCCTGCACTTAGGACAGAAAAATCCCATGCACTGCTACAGGCTGGGGACCGATCGGCTAAGTAGCAGCGCTGTAGAAAAGGACCTGGGGGTTATGGTGGACGGGAAGATGAATATGAGCCAACAGTGTGCCCTTGTTGCCAAAAAGGCCAATGGCATATTAGGCTGCATCAGTAGGAGTATTGCCAGCAGATCGAGGGATGTGATAATTCCCCTCTATTCGACACTGGTCAGGCCGCATCTGGAATACTGTATCCAGTTTTGGGCTCCCCACTACAGAAAGGATGTGGACAAATTAGAAAGAGTCCAGCGGAGGGCAACAAAAATGATTAGGGGGCTCGGGCACGTGACTTCTGAGGAGAGACTGAAGGAACTAGGCTTATTTAGTCTACAGAAGAGAAGACTGAGGAGAGATTTGATAGCAACCTTCAACTACTTGAAGGGTTGCTCCAAAGAGGAGGGAGCTAGGCTGTTCTCGATGGTAACAGAGGACAGAACAAGGAGCAATGGTTTCAAATTACAGCTGGGGAGGTCAAGGTTGGATATTAGGAAAAACTTTCTCACTAGGAGGGTGGTGAAGCATTGGAATGGGCTATCTAGGGAGGTGGTAGAATCTCCATCTTTGGAGATTTTCAAGGCTCGGTTAGACAAAACCCTGCCTGGGGTGATTTAGTGGGAGTGGTCCTGCTTTTTAGCAGGGGGTTGGACTAGATGACCTCGTGAGGTCCCTTCCAACCCTATTATTCTATGATACTAAGACTCACATTGTTTATTATTGGACTCTGGCATTTTGCTTTAGAAACTTCTTGCACATGGAGATTGCCCGAGGTCCCAGCACATACTCAGGCTTGTCTATACTAAAAACGCTGGGTCAATCTCCATGGATTGATGCAGCGGGAACAATTGAATGGCCAGTGGAGACCCGCTCAATCGATCCTGAAAGAGCTCTCCAGTCGATGCAGTAACTCTACCCCCCAGAAAAGAATAACGCTGCATCGAACAGAGAGCATTTCCCTTTGGTGCAGCCCAGAAAAGAGCTGTGGTAAGGGAGGGTGAGTTAACGGAAGATACACATTCTACAGTACATAGATTGCATATCTCCCATCAACCCAACGCAATAGTACAGACCAGGCCACAGCCTCTGAGCACTCTAGCCCAATGGTCTTCGTCCTGGGTGATACCGCCCACGAGTGGGCGTTTTGTGATTTTTGGTGGGTGCTACAAAAATGAAGGCAGGAGACAATGACCATGCTCATCCATCTGTAATTTATAAAAAAATAATAAATTTGTATGAATGAGTAAATTTTGTTTGAATGAAATTTGTTTGATATCCTATTTAAAATATCTGAGTTAATAATTTAATAAATTGAAAATTATTTAATTAACAATTAACAGTATGACAATGTAACAATTAATAATTTACCAAAAGTGGCAATTTATAAAAAGTAACAATTTATGTTGGTGGCGGTAAACTTACTGCAAATGTGAAAATATTGAAAAACTGGGAGCTGACCCCAAAAAGGTTGAAGATCACTGCTCTAGGCCCTGAAGTAGCTCAACCTCTGTTCCTCAAGGCTATTTTGAAAGGAATAGCTGCCATTTCTCTTATTATACTTACACCATTAGCAAAGATATATACAATAAGAAATAAATATTCCAAATTACAAACAATACCAATCTATTTCTAAAACATCTATTCCATTTCTGCAAGGTTCCTAAGCACATGCCTAACTTTAAAAATGTGAGCAATCAACTTGATGAATCAGGGTCTTAGTGCTTGATGTGAAGAGGAGCTACTAGACTTTGATTCTGCAACACTATTGTTCTGTGACTTTGAGTACTTAAGTGGATATAGAACAGAGGAAATAAAGTAATGCATGTTTGCATATCAGACATCGAGAGGACAGGATATGGAAAATACTAAATATGCTGCTTTGCAAACTGGTAAAGGTCAGCAATAGAGGAAGTGTGTTCCTATCAATCTACCAATCACCTTAGTTTTTAATACCCAACAAAAAAGGTTTTTTAGAGTAGTGACATTGACTTTTAACATTTAGGAAGTTTTAATTGTTATATTCTAAATGAATTATGTAGAGAACTAGAACTGGTTTCACCAGCATGCTTAGGCTGTTTTCTACCATTCCAGTGGTGCAAAGCAACCATGAAGCTAGGTTTACAAATGGTTGGCATCACTGCAGCAGTAGAAAGCAGATGGCATCGGCTGTATATCAGTCATTCTGATCTTTTATTTTTTTGTAGACCATAGACTATTTTGCAGCAGTTCTTTATTGTGGTGATGCAATTGTATCAGTTATTTCCTGCAAGTTTTACAATACATTTTCCAAACATCTTTTTACAAATATTTGTTACAAAATGTTGGGGGGAAATCCTGCCAGAATTTGTTAAAATTCATGATGAATACACATGAAGTGAAACCACTTCATATGTTGGATAATAGTCTGTGCTATTATCGGGTGTTTAAAATGGCCTCCTTTCCTCTTCCTGAACTCGGGGGTGGGGGGGGGTGGGGAGGGGGAGAAGACAGCTGCAAGGGTAACAAAAGGGAAAGTTTTATGTAACAATTGCATCAGCTATCAGTAAATACCAGTAGAATGTAATTACAGTAATCAAACTAAGGAAAACGATTCATGCTGTTAGTAAAATTATACAGTCTTATTTGAATAACGAAGGGAGCAGTGTTGTAACAATTACATTCCTAACCACAGAAAATAGTATCTTAAAAGAACATGCTATCTCTGTCATTACATGCCTATAGTAAGTGGCAATATGCCATAATAAAACATTTAATACACTACTGCATAGCTTCTACAAGCAGTTGGGAGAAACTCAGCCAGAAATATACAGCTGTCCACAAAGGCAATAAAATTTCCATTAACAATCAAGATCCTGTACCTGAGAAAGAAAAAAAATGAAGAATATCTACTCAGACATGTTGACATTAACAAGCAGCCTCTTTTACACTTTTTATTATTTGATTCATCACTGGATTCTGATATCCTAGTAAAGGCTCATGACATCTGTTTTCTTGGGATGCGTCTGCCCACAGCTAGCATGATGGATTTTTCCACCTGGCCTGGGCTTTTTCTTCTTTTTGATAGATAATTGAATTCTGCATTGATGATGGTTAATATATTTTCATGGCATGGCCCAAAAGCTGTCCTGTGAAAACATTCAGGACACATTACATAATAAATGTCAGTGGTTAAGACAGTGGTTCTCAACCTTTTGCGGGTTGGGGCACACATGTCGGCATATCGCTACTGGACACTCCAGCCCACCTACCCCCAGGCTGAATCTAGCCATTTCCCCGGCTCTCCGTGACACACTTGGGCTATGTCTACACTTGAAAAGTTAGGTTGACTTTATGAAGTCAACTTAATAAGGTCGACTTTAAGTCAACTTAAAGTGGACCTTATTAAGTCGACATAACAAAAGTCGGCTTAACTTTTCAAGTGTAGATGTGGCCCCTTTTCGACCTTAAGTCAACTTAATGCTTTAAGTTGATTTTAAAAAGGTCCACCTAGGCACTACTCTGTGTCTCCACTGGATTAATTCAACTTAATAAAGTCGACTTAAGTGCTAGTTCGAATTAAAATGAGGTGTTATAAATTCGAACTAACTTTTCCTTAATTCGACTTAAGGAGCAACTTAAGTCAAATTAAGGAAAGGCCAGTGTAGATGCGGAGTAAATTAAGTCGACTTATGCATCCTTAAGTCGACTTAATTTGGAAATGTAGACGCTCCCTTACTGCTGTGTGGTGACACAGTAATCTGTCCTGACACAGTGGCTGAGAACCACTGAGTTAATCTAGTGCTATAGCACACAAAAAACAGGGTATGTCTACACAGCAGTCAGACTCCACAGTGGGCCCATACCTGGTGACTTGTATCTTCAGGGCTTGGTGTAGATGGTCAGGCTTCAGCTGTGTGTGTGTCTACACTACACCTTCCTTAAGTCGACTTAAGCAGCTGCTTAAGTCAACTTAAGGAAAAGTTAAGTCGACTTTATAAAACCTAGTTTTAAGTCGACTTTTGGCTTAAGTCAACTTTAGAAAGTCGACTTAAGCCAGTGTAGACGTGGAGTAGCCCTAAGTTGACTAAGTCGACTTAGGGCTCTCCAGAACTTCCCCACTGCTCTCCCTGCCAGAGTGGCTGGCACAACCACAGCCTGGCATGCCCCCACCCCCACAGGGCAGGGCAGAGCCCTGCCCACCCTGCCCCTATGCCCTGCCAGGTTCCCTGTCCCTCTTTGCCCCATTGTACCCAGGTACAATGGGGCAAAGGCTGAGCCCCCTGGCACTTGGCAAGGGGTGCCCCCCTGCCACTGTGGACCAGTCCCAGGACCATCTAGCCCCTAGAAGTTAATGTAGGTGTCCAGTGTGGATGCTCTAGATCGACTTTGTAGGGTCCCCCCAAAGTTGACTTAAAATTTGAGTGTGGACATGCTAAGTTGACTTAAAGTCGACTTAAATTAACAAGTCGAGACATAGCCTGGGATCCTCACACTAGCTTGCAATTAAAGTGCCCTTGTGCCAGAACCCCATGGGTCCTAGTCAGCTGGAACAGGCCAGCTATGGGCTTTTAACTGCAGTGTAGACATGCCCTTATTCTCAAACTCTGTGCCAGAGACCAAAGCTTTTACGCCTCTTTGTAGTTAACTGTGAAATGCTTCTAAAGCTTCAGGTGAACTGCAGGAGATAAACAGTTATTATATGTTATCAGTGTTTATCCGATGCCAAAAATGTGTTATGATGATAACAAGGTCTATTCTGCCTGGGGTTTATAATATAACTAAGGCTATGTCTACACTAGAATAAGTTCGGTCGACTTTGTTAAGTCGAATTAATAAGGTTGACTTTGTCGGCTTAAAGTCGACCTTATTAAAGTTGACTTAACAAAGTGGACTAAGTCGACTTAGTCCACTCTGTTAAGTCGACCTAACCACCCTTAAGTTGACTTAATAAAGTCGACTTAAGGGTTATTCCACATCCACACCATCCTTAAGCCGACTTAAGGAATATCTTACCTTGACTTGACATGGTATACCTTGACTTTAGCAAGGCTTTTGATACTGTTTCCCACAGCATTCTCGTCGGCAAGTTAAGGAAGTATGGGTTGGATGAGTGGACTATGAGGTGGATCGAAAACCGGCTAGATCAACGGACTCAGCGGGTAGGAATCAATGGCTCGATGTCTGGTTGGCAACCGGTAACGAGTGGAGTGACCCAGGGGTCAGTCCTGGGGCTGGTTCTATTCAACATCTTTATTAATGATCTTGATGGAATAGACTGCATGCTTAGTAAGTTCATGGATGACACCAAGTTGGGGGGAATGGTAGATACTTTGGAGGGCAGGAACAGGATCCAGGGAGACTTCGACAAATTGGAACACTGGTCCGAAACAAACCTCATGAGGTTCAACAAAGACAAGTGCAAAGTCCTGCACTTAGGACGAAAAAATCCCATGCACTGCTACAGGCTGGGGACTAATCAGCTAAGTAGCAGCACTGTAGAAAAGGACCAGGGGGTTATGGTGGACAGGAAGATGAATATGAGCCAACAGTGTGCCCTTGTTGCCAAAAAGGCCAATGGCATATTAGGCTGCATCAGTAGGAGTATTGCCAGCAGATCGAGGGATGTGATAATTCCCCTCTATTCGACACTGGTCAGGCCGCAACTGGAATACTGTATCCAGTTTTGGGCTCCCCACTACAGAAAGGATGTGGACAAATTAGAAAGAGTCCAGCGGAGGGCAACAAAAATGATTAGGGGGCTTGGGCACGTGACTTATGAGGAGAGACTGAAGGAACTCGGCTTATATAGTCTACAGAAGAGAAGACTGAGGGGAGATTTGATAGCAACCTTCAACTACTTGAAGGGGTGCTCCAAAGAAGAGGGAGGTAGGCTGTTCTCTAACAGAGGACAGAACAAGGAGCAATGGTTTCAAATTACAGCTGGGGAGGTCAAGGTTGGATATTAGGAAAAACTTTCTCACTAGGAGGGTGGTGAAGCATTGGAATGGGCTATCTAGGGAGGTGGTAGAATCTCCATCTTTGGAGATTTTTAAGGCTCGGTTAGACAAAACCCTGGCTGGGGTGATTTAGTGGGAGTGGTCCTGCTTTTTAGCAGGGGATTGGACTAGATGCCCTCATGAGGTCCCTTCCAACCCTATGATTTTATGATTCTAATTTCTTAAGTCGACTTAAGGAAAGCCTAGTGTGGATGTGGCTTAATTTAAGTCAACATAAGCCTCCTTAAGTCGACTTAAATTGCCAGTGTAGACATAGCCTAAGAGCCTTTATATAGATTACAAGCTAAAAGATGGAAAGTCATGGGCCAGAACCCTAAAATTAAGATTCCATTGAGGTCCCTGGAACTAAGCCAATTGATACAAATTAAGGAGGAGCCTGTCAGCAGGGCTGTTGCCGCTCCCTTGCTCCTAGCAGGCACTGTCACACCAAGTACCAGTCAAGGAGGTACCTTCTTTTACTACAAAGGTTAATAAACAAATGGAAAACCATCTTAAATCAAACAAGGAGTCCTGTGGCACTTTTGAAGACTGACAAATTGATTTATTGCATGAACTTTTATGGGAAAAAACCCCACTTCTCCCACAAAAGCTCATGCGATAAATAAATTTGTTAGTCTTTAAAAGTTCCATAGGACTTCTTGTTTGTTTTGCTGAACTAGACTAATATGGATACCCCTCTGAATCTTAAAACAGTAGGCGGCCCCCAGGCTACAGAACCATACTTCTTAAGAGTCTCTGGCTGTCCAGCACCTGGCAGCTTCTTTGTCTCTTCCAACTCTGATTTCTCTTGGGCTATGTCTACACTGGCATTTTAAGTTGATTTAAGGAGGCTTAAGTTGACTTAAATTAAGTCATGTCCACACTAGGCTTTCATTAAGTCGACTTAAGAAATTCCTTCAGTCGACTTAATGAGAGCTTAAGTCGACTTTGATACTACCACTCATTAAGTGGGCTTAATCCTTAAGTTAACTCCTTAAATCGACTTAAGGATGTTGTGGACATGGAGTAACCCTTAAGTTGACTTTATTAAGTTGACTTAAGGGTGGTTAGGTTGACTTAACAAAGTAAACTAAGTCGACTTAAAGCTAAGTCAACTTAGTCCACTTTGTTAAGTCGACTTTAATAAAGTTGATTTTAAGTCGATATAAAGTCAACCTTATTAAAGTCGACTTAAAGTCGAGTTAACTTTTCTAGTGTAGACAGCCTTGGAGCCCACAGGGCTTCTTCCTTGAGCCCCTGCCCCCCTTGTTCCAAGGGCCACCACAGAAGTTAGCATCACTTCAGTATGACCTCTGTTGACTGGGACACAGCCTTTCTCAACCCTTCCACCTCCCTAGCTGTCTATTAGCTACGCTTTATTATAGGTCCAGGTGTAGCCCAGCCCTCTTTAATTAGATCAATTAGGCTCACCTGTTTCATGTGGGAAGTGGGCTGAGTCTATCTGCAAAGACCAGCTACCCTGTGACACTTCCCCTAAGTGTAGATGACATCAGCACATTCTTCATTTGTGAACTCATGTCCTTCATTGACAGATCAGTCTTATTTAAAAAGCAACAGCGGTTTTGTTGATTTCTCAGTACAAAATAAAAACCACACCCTGGTTCAATTGTAGCTGATAGCATGTGGGTATTTGGATCTCAAAGATGTGTCAGTCTTACTGTGCTCTGGGAGCACTTGATTCTTCAAAGTTTAACACTGGAATTATTTTTTCTTCCAATAAAATCCATGCTTATCTAACCAGATAATTCTGTTCTTTGTAGGCTTGCCTGCCAGTAATTGCTAGGATTGCCTCTGGAGGCCTTTATAAAAATCAGTTATCTTAGTTACTCTCCAGTCATCTGATACAGAAGGTGAATTCAGTGATAGGTTACAGCCTACAATTATAGTTTTGTAATTTAATTCAGACATCAAATAATGGTTTAGTCAACTCTTTTTAAAAGTTGTCCTCTAATTGCTCCTTTGAATTAGGACATAGCAGGAATCTGACTGTGTCCAGAGATTAAGTCCGGTAACAAAGTCTATAGAAAATTCTGAAATTCTTGGTTGCAGCAGACGATTAGCAAGCAAACTTTCCCCAAGCCAATTTATTGAGCATCAAAGTAACCTCCCCATAAAAGAACCACAGTCAGATCAGTGTTATGTAGCATGCTTCCACTGACTCAGATTTCAAACTTTCCTCACTTTCAGCAGCTCTGGGTGGGATCTGAAATGGTCAATGGCAGGTAAGGAGGATCTGTAGCCTATTGCCAAATCTTTGCCATATTGATTTCTGACTATTCTCTGTCCTTGAAAGACATTCTGAAGCTATCTACCTCATTTCCTGTGCTGGGGGAAATCTTAGCATTCTGGAACCAGGGCTCTTAGAGTATGTCTCCATGGGGATAAAAGTCCCATGCTGTGCCACACCAGCTGACTTGGGTTCATGTGGTATATCTAGACTTGCAACTTAGGTCAACTTAAGAACGCTTAAGTCGACCTACAGAATGCTGTGTCCACACCTGGCTTTCATTAAATCAACTTAAGCGCTTCCTTAAGTAGACTTAATAACTCCCCCTCTTTAGGTTGACTTAACACGTCAGTTGACCTGTTAAGTCAACCTAGAGCCTGTGTGGATGACCTAGGTCGACCTAATTGGCTAAGTGGACCTAGGGCTGGGGAGAAGAGAGTCGGGGTTCAGGGGAGCCACGGATTGAGGAAGGGAACCATGGCTTGGGGGAACAGGGAGCCACGGCTACCTGGCAGAAGGGAGCCGTGGCTCCCCAAAGAGAAGGCAGAAGGGAGCTGTGGCTCCCTTGTCCCGAGCCGGGAGCCGCA
Source organism: Pelusios castaneus (assembly GCA_007922175.1). NCBI lineage: Eukaryota > Metazoa > Chordata > Testudines > Pelomedusidae > Pelusios > Pelusios castaneus. The sequence continues at coordinate 4,601,513 of ML685784.1, forward strand.
GCTCCCTTGTCCCCTGAGCTGTGGCTCCCCCCAGCCAGGAGCTGCAGCTCCCTTGTCCCTAGCCATGGCTCCGTTTACCCCTGCCCGAACTCCTCAGCCCCGGCTCTCCTCCATCAACCTAGCACCTGCAAGTGTGGGTGAAGGCAGTCGACTTAAGTTTTTAGTGTAGATGCTGTAAGTCGACTTAAGAAGGTCGATTTTAAGTCGACGTTGTTAAATCAACTTAGCAGAGTTGACTTAGTGTAGACATACCCCAATGGAGCTCAGGTTCCATGGCTGAAACACTGATGTTTAGATATTTGGCCTTGGGCTTCAGCCCGAGGTCTGAGACATTGCAAGGGTGGAGGACCCCGGAGCTCCGGCTCCAGCTTGAGCTCACACATCTACACAGCAATTTTTTGTCATTGGAGGGTAGGGACTAGCCCTTCCCTTGGCAGGATCCTTGGATACACTCAGTGAAACCACGCCTGTTGCATGGATATGCTAAGCCTTATTGCATTAATATATTAAGCCTTCAGCCTTATCCACAGGCAGCAAGCAGGCAAGTAGACAAAAGGAGGCTCAAACGCTCACGCTTCTTTAGCTACGGTCAGTCCTGTACCCTCTGTTCCCTCAACTCGAGGTCTCATAGGCTGCGTCTACACTGCTAAATTAAGTCGACTTAAGCTTGGCTTAAGTCGACTTAATGTGCCCTGCGTCTACACTACAGTTTCCTTAAGTCGACTTAAGCAAAATAAAGTCGACTTAATGAAAATTAAGTCGACTTTATTAAACCTGCTTTTTACTCGACCTAAGGCTTAATTCGACTTTTTAAAGTCAAATTAAGCCAGTGTAGCCCTGGGGTAGCCCTAAGTTGATTTAGGGCTACCCCAGGACTACACCAATGCCCTCTCTGCCGGGGGGGGGGCACAGGTGGAGCCTGGCATGCCCCCCAAAGCGTAGGGCATGTGGGCACGGTGTGACACTGTCTGGATTTAGGGAAGCATTTATGATATTATTTTCAATGGATATCTCATAAATACTATAATCCATAGGAACTATGTCATGTTTGGTATCAATAGAAAGGTAATAATTTGCTGGGACTGATTATATAGTTTATGTCTAGGAATTCTATTTCGATTAGAAGTTAAGAATTTGATGTTATATCTATACTTAACTTGTGTCATTCTGGACAAATGTCTTAGACGGGATATAATCAGTCCCAGCAAATTACTACCTTTCTATTGATACCAAACATGACATAGTTCCTATGGATTATAGTATTTATGAGATATCCATTGAAAATAATATCATAAATGCTTCCCTAAATCCAGACAGCATCACACACAGGGCTCTGCCCTGCGAGGGTCCCTGTCCCCCTTTGCCCCATTGTACACAGGGGATGCCCCCCCCGCCACTGTGGACCTGTCCAAGGTCCCCCTAGCCCCACAAAGTCGACCTAGAGCATCCAGTGTGGATGCTCTAGGTCGACTTTGTAAGTTCCCCTTTAAGTCGACTTTAATGTTAAATGTAGACACACTAAGTCGACTTAACTAAGTCGACTTTAAGTCGACTTAGTTAAGTCGACTTAGTTAAAGTTGACTTAAAAGTACAAGTGTAGACATAGCCATAGTGGGCATTGCTCCAGCGTGGGGAGATGCCCTTGGTGCCCCACAGGGTCCAGGTCCCAGGTGAGACTGCATCTAAGCGGGGGCCCAAAACCTTCATGTAGCTATCCTTCCCCCCCATACCATTCCCTGGGTTACTGTGTTCCCAAGCTGGCTCTGGCAGAAAACACGCTGCTATCTCAGAATACACAGACAGCACTTTCAAGGTTAGCCATTTCCCAGCCGACTCTGCAGCTGGGATGGCTTCAAGTCAACTCAGCACCAGTTCAATTTGGAAGAGAAGCAACCCCCAATGAGTCGGTACAGGGGTAACCTGCGGACAACCCCAACATTCCACCCCTTGTTTCTCTGGCAGAGCCACACTAAAAGGGGTGGGGGGAGACATACACAGCCCAGTGATATTCCATCACCCTGGTGCAAGGGGAACAGCAGATGCTCTCCACTACTCCCACAAATCACGTACTCAAAACCAACAACTCAGATTACAAAACCCAACTCAAACTGCACCAATATTAATATTCACATTAATATCACATCAATCTGCAGCCCAAAATAACTGAGCTGCCTGTGTCCAATAAAATCACCACATGCGGGTGGTACTTATTAACTGGCATCTCAGGAGGACAAAACAAGTAGGCCATGACAAACTTGTGGTACTCCTCGACGGGGGCTGGATTCCCAACGCCCCACACTTGGCCAGGGCCTAGCGAAAGTGGGTCTGTGCGGTTGGCGCACTTGTCCATGTCCAGCAGGGCCTCCAAGGTAGCTTGCCCAAACAATTTGGTGATGTTGGCTGTGGCCCAGCACCACAGGGTGGTGTTATTCAGCAGTATCAAGGTAAAATTCCTAAGTGTAATGAAAGTCACGGTATCCGGGATCGGGCCAAGATGTCACATGCAGGGCAGGGTGCAGTGGTAGTGAATTACCATGACTTTGCAGGCCTGGTTGGTGGGACAGGCAAGGTTCCCAATGGTATGGTTGGACCCCAGCAGTGGGAAGATTAGGTGAGTGGTGCCTTGCAAGGGATGGTATGGCTGCGATTGTCCAGTGCCAGCTGCCTGCATCAGGCCGCTCCATAGGAGTAATCCAATAGGTGTCCCTGGACCCCCCGGTGATGACCTCCTCTGACTGAAGGCATTGCCCAGGGTACCACACCCATATAACATATAGAGGAAGGTGAGTCAAATCACTTGTTGTAATGAGAAAAGAATCCATGGTCCTTGTTTAACCCTGAGGAAACAGAATCAAATTTACATACAGCTCCTGACTCCCTACCACAACACTTTCAGCCTCCAGGTCATCCTCCATCTCCACTTCCTCATCAATCACATCCTCATTCCGCTCTGCTCCGGCATTCATTGGCTGATGGGGCGCTGATATATCCACAGGACTCTTCAGAGTGGTTGTGGAATCCCTGCTGAGTATGGATTCCACCTCCTTGTAATATCTGCATGTACCTGGTGCCGACCCCGACCGCTGGTTTGCCTCTTTGCTCTCTGGTAGCTTATCCTGAGCTCCTTCACCTTTGATCTGCACTGCAGAGTGTCTCTATCGTACTCTCTCTCTGTCATGGCCCAAGAAATCCGGCCTTGGGTGTCAAAATTCCACCTGCTGCCTCAGAGCTGTGCCTGCACAGCTGACTCTCCCCAGATGCTGATCAGGTCCAGCACCTTGGCTGTGGTCCAGATGGGAGCACATCTGCCACATTGAACTGCCATTGCTTGTGGAGAAAACAATTGCATTCCACGCCGACAGAACAGGAAGTGACAATAGGGGAAAAATTTAAAAATCCCAGGACTCACAACAGGGCAGGGACAGTTACGTCAGGCCACCTGCACTCTGTGGGAAGACCAGAAAAGATGGGATTTGAATGCTGGGACATTTCTGGAGGCCGATTATTGCGCGATGAGCATACACATTCACGGTAACGTGGAACAGCTGTTCCGTGATAACCGCTACCACCCTTGTCCAGGTATCTTTCATGTTGCATGACAAGAGGTCTGTTGCTGCGCAACAACCCAGATTTATGTGTATAAACTGTCGCAGTTTTCGTGCAGTAAGGAGCGTTACCGCACAATAAAGCTGTCGTGTGTACATGGCCCAGTGTTTGAATCTTAATGACTCTTATTTGCTGTTACAGTCTGACCTGATCCTATGACTTACACTTCCCTGCATTTATTTTCCTCCCATTCTGTAAGCTCCCCATCTTCAAAGAGTCTGACGAAGTGGGATTTTCTCCCATGAAAGCTCATGTGATAAATAAATTTGTTAGTCTTTAAAACTGCCACAGGACTCCTTGTTTGTTTGGCTGAACTAGACTAACAGAGGCTCCTTTGGAATTTGCTAGCAGTGGATGTGGCCAATAATTTCTTCTGTGCAACTATAAAAAATTTCCCATGGGATGCAAAAGGTTTAATATAATTACGTATAATATACTTAGCTAAAATTTTCACTGATTCTTGCAAATCTTGAAGTTGTTTCTAAAAACACAAAACCAGTCATAATGAAGTGTGAGAGTTTGGAAATTGCTTGTGTCCTGATACGATTCACTATCATTCATTTGATTTTTCAGACTGCACCAAATGGTTGAGGACACTGTAAAAGACAAATGGGGAGCTTGTGATGTTCAACATGCCTTGTAAAGCACTTGATGAGGTGTTAAAGATGTGGTTATGCTTACAGAAAACGTAAAAGGCAAGGTGTAGAAAGGGGAAGTTTCTAATATGTAGAATGAAGAGAGACTATTCCCTTCCATTAGCAATATATATTCGATGGAGAAAACAATATTGCTGTTAAAAACAGATTAAGATTAAGAGCTAGATTGTGCTTTCAGCTCCCATGCACCGCAGACAATGGGGCTGCAACTGTGTCTGGCCCTTCCACAGATACACAGGTGAGGAGAGAAACTCCCTCCCACGCCTATTTCCATATACAGCTGCATTATAGCTAGGTACAGCCTAGCCCTCTGTAAATACCTGTCAGATAACTAAAGATTTTTTCCCTTAGGCTCTTTTTGAACACAAACCATGGTGCTTCCTTTCATGAAGGATGCCTTGTGATGCAAGATGTATGGCATAAAAAATTTAAATTCCAAACCATGGCCTGCACCCTGTAGGGACTTAAGCACATCCTTATTTTCCAGAATGTGTATAGGTTTATTGCCTTCAAAATTTTGGGTCGTAATAATATATAATTATGGCTGCTGAGAAGTCAGAAAATGATCTGTGAACAGTGAAATGATCATGTCCACCTTTGTTCAGTATACCGAGAGAGCATGCCAATCAAATCTCCTATTTTTAATTTAAAGATGTGGACTAATTCATGGTATGTAGATTTTGTGGAAAGTAGTAACACGATATGTTCAAGAGATAGCATAGGCTGCAGAGATAAAATTTCTATACACCATTAATGACTGCTTCTTTGAGCGGCTAGTTCAGGAATTCACAAGAGGACAGGCAATCCTTGAGTTAGTTAAGTGTCACACAGGGTCTGGTCAAAGATATGACTACAACTGAACCACTCAGTAATAGCAAACATAATATAATTTAACATCCTTGGAGGAGGAGAAATACCAAAGAAATCCATTTTAGTAGCATATAATTTCAAAAAGAGGAACTGCACAAAAGTGAGGAAGCTAGTTAAATGGAAATTAAAAGGAACAGTTACAAGACTGAAATGGCTGCTAATTGCATGGAAACTTTTTAAAAATACCATTACTAAATGTATACCTAATAATAATAAAAAAGTAAGAGGCCCAAAATTTGCCACTGTGGTTAAACAACAAAGTAAAAAGGATGTGGTTAAATAATAAAGTAAAAAGGGTGTATAGAGACAGAGATAACTTTTAATTTTAAAAAGTCAAATCCTACTGAGGAAAATAGAAGGGATTGTAAGCTCTGGCAATTCAAGTGGAAAAAATACATGTAGGCAGGGCATAAGAATTGAAGAGCAGCTAGGAAAAGACAAACAAACAAACGAACCCCCCCAATCCCTCCACAACCCCCCACCTCCCCCAAAAAACAAAAAACCCTAATAGCAAATTCTTTGTAAGTTCATCAGAAGTAGGAAGCCTGCCAAACAGTTTCTGGAGCCACTGGATGATAAAGGCGCTAAAGGATTATTCAAGGAAGAGAGGTTATTTGTGCAGAAGCTAAATGCATGGTTTGTATTGGTCCTTGTATCAGATATGAGGGAGAGTTCCACAGATAAGTCTTTCTTTTTCAGTGAAAATCTGAGGCACTGTCTCAGGTTGAGGTGTTGATAGAGGAGGTTTTGGACCAAATTGTGAAGTTAAACATCAATAAGTCACCAGGACCAGCCGGTATTCACTCAAGAGTTCTGAAGGAATCCTGACATCAAATTGCAGGTATTTAATTATTGTGGTATTTAACCTATCACTTAAATCAGCTTCTGTACTAGCTGACTGGAGTGTAGCTAATGCAATATTGATTTTTTTAAAAAAAGTCTCCAGAACTGATCAAGGCAACTATAGGCCAGTAAGCCTAACTTCAGTACCAGGAAAATTGGTTGAAACTATGGTAAAGAACAGAATTATCAGACACATAGATGATCACAATTTGCTGGAGAACTGTTAATACAGCTGTTATGGGAAATCATGGTTCACCAACCTTTTATAATCCCTTAAGGGTGTTGATAAATATCTGGAAAAAAAAGTTGATCCAATGGGTACAGGGTACCTGAATTTTCAGAAAGCCTTTCAGAAGACTCATCACCAAACATTCCTAAACAAATTAAGTAGTCATGGGATAAGAATGAAGGTCCTCTCCTGGATCACTAACTGGTTAAAAGATAGGAAACAAAGGGTAGGAATAAACAGTTCGTTTTCACAATTGAAAGTGACAAATAGCAAGGTACCTCAAGGACCTGTATTGTGACCTGTGCTGTTCATGATATTCATAAATGATCTGGAAAGTGAAGTGAACAATAAGGTAGCAAAAGTTTCAGGTAATATAAAATTCCTCAAAATAGTTATGTCTAAAGCTGACATACAAAGGAATCTCAGAAAACTGGGTGACCAGGCAGCAAAATGGCAGAGGAAATAAATCAGTTTTGATAAATGCAATATAATGCACATTGGAAAACATAATCCCAGTTACACATACAGACTGACTAGGTTTAAATTAGTTGGTACCACTCAAGAAAGGGGCCTTGGAGTCGTCATGGATAGTTCTCTGAAAACATCTGCTCAATGCACAACAGCAGTCAAAAAAAGTTAACAAAATTTTAGCAACCATTAGGGAAGGGATAGGTAACAAGAGAGAAAATATCATAATGCCACTATATAAATCCATGGTATGCCCACATCTTGAATACTGCATGCAATTCTGTTTCTCCATCTCAAAAAAAGATATTAGAAAATATACAAAAGTGACTAGCGGTATTGAATAGGTTCCATCAGAGAAGTGATTAAAAAGACTGATGTTCATCTTAGACAGATTAGACTAATGGTGGGGGGGAAGGGAATGCTAGAGTGATAAAATCATGTATGGTATGGAGAAGTGAATAAGAATGTGTTATTTAGCCCTTCACATAACACATGAAGCAAAGGTCACCCAATGAAACGAATAGGCATCAAGTTTAAAAGAAATTCAAGGAAGTACTTCTTCACACAACACATAGTCAACCCTATGGAATTCATTGCCATGGGACGTTGTGAAGACCAAAAGTATAGCTGAGTTTAAAAAAGAATGAGATAAGTTCATGAAGGATAGGTCCATGAATGGCTATTATTCAAGATGGTCAAGGATACAACTCCATGCTCTGGGTATCTCTTAAACTCCTATATGCCAGAAGCTGAGACTGGATGATAGGGGTTGGATCATTTGTCCACTGCCCTTTACTATTCATGCTCTCGGAAGTATCTGGCACTGCCCATTGTCAGAAGAGAGAATACTGGGCTACATGGACCATTGGTGGCACTGTTTATGCTATTTTAGTAGATTGATGTGCTATTTTAATGGGTTTATAATTCTGTACTTAGATTCACCCATTTCTAATTTAAATAATTCCACTCTTAGATTCTGTATTAGGTTTAAAATAAAAACTGCCACTATTGCTCTGGTGACAGACTGCCACCTCAAAGAAACCATATTCCTGGGCAAGTAATTGCAGAACAGAAATTAAATTTAATATGAACAAAAATTGATTTACTATTTATTTTAAATTGAGTGTGACAGATACTATAATAGATTTATTTAAATTAATCTTGTATCAAGTGATGGAAACAAGCTATTATTAGCCCCATTAATCATTATACTAGGTATCTGAGTTCTTGAAGTTTCATGAAGACATTGTTTACATAAATATTCAATGGGTATGCATGTGGCATTATTCATCTTTGAGAAGTGGATGTGCTTGGATCAGCAAGTGATTCATAACTCAAGAGGATTCTTATAAGTTAAAACTAATTGTGTTAGAAAATAAGAATTATTGTTAGTGTTTTCTAATGGATGTTAATGTTAAAAAAATCACTTTCTTTGGGTAAGTTTCCAATTTTGGGTCATGTACATAAGTGTAAATAATACATGCATCTATAGTAAATACACTGTGCGTTTGCATGCAATATATTTATTGTCTGAGATGCTACTCTATTTCCCACTGATTTGCTCAGCATGAGCTTTATTAGTAATAAACAGTTTCTAATTACATTAGGGTAGCGCTCTCTATATAATTAAATAACCAGCATTTCATATTGCCAGGACTGCTTCTATTTACATCTCATTAACATGACTCAAATTATTTCAGTTCCAAGCCAATACTTTGCCTTAGCACTTGAATTATGGAAGTTCCAGGGTAACAATCTGTTGGATAAACAAATGGAAATTTATTTATTACCTGAGGGAAGGCATATCCAAATCTGTGAGGGGACAGACACTATTTTACCCACAGCATGTACTGGGAGATTATAAATTCTCAATCTAACAAATTGTTGACCGAACAAAGGGGGCTTTTCTTGCTATCCCTTCAATGATAACTCTGTCTCCTAAAATCAACTGCTAAAGAAACATCTCCCAAGCCTTTCAAGCTTTTCTGCCACCCAGTCTTTCAGGAAAATTATATTAGTCATGCTCCTCTTCATCTCAGTCCTGTGTACTTACAGGTTCCTCTGTCTTAGTGGATGCGTCTTCCAGGCCACTTTGGTTACACCATTATTCTCACATGTGGGGAGTGCTGCACACTCTGGGAATCAGTGATCTAGTCTGTGCTAGGAATGGACTTGATGCAGAAATTGCTGTGGAATGTTCTTTGACCTGCATTATGCAGGAGGCCAGACTAGATGACCATAGTGGTCCTTTCTGGCTTGAATCTATGAAATTAAGAGTAAGTAAATGGAAATTGCATAGCAAATGTCATACAAAACAAGCAACCATCTAACCTTACTCCACATCTTTCTCTATGTCACTATTTCTGCCTTCATGTCATGTCATATTTAAGCTGTTTACATAAAGGAACCATGACTTTATTTGCCATGCAAAATGCTGTATACATGGTTGATGCTTTATAGAAAAATTGAAATAATTCTTAGAATGAAATATGCTCCCCTTTTTCTTAGAGGGATGCCAAATCACTGCAAGTCTGCAGAACTCGTGAAGACAGAAAATGGGACTGAGTGCATAGAATGAAAAAGCAAAAGCAGCTCTTTTCTGTAAGAGTGGAATTCAGTTCCATGGAGCAGAAGTCAATGCAATATAGTCTCAAAGAAAACTGGTGAAAGTTTTATTGTAAAGTGATGCACAGATTCTTTAGTCATTTTCTTTTGGGTTATTTCACAACCCTTAAACATCCATGAAGTTGAAAGGCAATGGATATTTTCAATTTTAAAACATTATTGGATTTCTGCTCCCAGTTTTAACTAGGTACTTATTGTTGGGATTCTTTTTGGGACCTTTTCCACTCAGTTTACTGAGAACACCTTGTCCAGTTTTGGGAGAATATCCTCTTCTCTGGGATCCAAAAACTCAGTTTTACTCCCGCTCATCAATCAGGTCACTTTATGTAACAGGCATGTAACAAGCTCAGGTGCAGACACGCAGTGTGGTATCACAATTCCAAACTATGGAACTCGCTAGACAGTTGATATACATTTGTCCTACCTAATGTTTGTACTTCTTGAATTTAATTTGTTTGGGTATTATTCAGATCATGTATAGGACACTCACTTTGTACATTGTCTAAGGACTAATAGTTTATGTATTTACCTTATCTACATTTCAAGTCTATCAGTTTACTATGTTCCCGCTTACCTCAACTAGCCTGAAAACATCATTTTCAGCATACAGCCCACTACACCCTTTTTTATAGTTTAACATTCCATTAAAATCAAGGCATATATGAATTTATTCATGACAGTGAAATCTATGCATACACTTATGTGGCCCTCATTGCCATAGTCAGGGTTTTTTTAGTGATGGTACTCAGGGGTACGGAGTACTGGCACCTTTTTTTTTCCCCACAGCAATAAGGCCCTGGTTCCTGCTGCTGCCAGCAGCAGCCCCAGGTCCCTGGCCAAGTAATGGAAAAAAGGCATTGGCCATAGTATCAGGGGCTATGTATACACTAGAAAAGTTAAGTCGACTTTAAATCAACCTTATTAAAGTTGACTTAACAAGTGGCAATACTTTAAGTCAATCTAACTGACCTTAGGTTGACTTAAAGTGGACTTATGCATCCACACTGGGCTTAGGTTGAGCTAAGGAAGGGTAGTTATAAAGTCGACTTAAGCTTTCATTAAGTCGACTTATGGAATTTCTTAAGTCGAATTAGTGAAAGCCTAGTGTGGACGTGGCTTAATTTAAGTCAACTTAAGCCTCCTCAAGTTGACTTAAATTGCCAGTATAAACATAGCCAGAGTGTCTCCTGATCACTAATTTAGTCTCACAACACCCATGTGAAGTAGAAGAACTCTAGTCCCATTATACAGATGGGGAAGTGAAGCACAGGGTCGACTGAGAGACTTGTCCAAGGTCACACAGGAAGTCTGTGGCTGAAATGGGAAGTGAACTCAAATATCCCAAATCCCAGCTATGTGATCTGTTCACTAGACCATCCACACTACTCAGTTATGTTTCTTTTATTAAAGCTATTCCAAGCAGGACCTCACATACAAGCAGGCAAAAGTCTGCCCAGTGCTCTGTTTGTTGTGTTGCGTGGCCTCTTATCCATACAAGTCCCAGTCAGCAAGTAGGAATCAGGTGCCTATATTTCTGCCAATTTAGAATATTAGCTACAATTAGAAAAAACAACATCATAACCCAGAGAAGCCTTGTATCACTCTCCTCACAAACTCCCATCATCCCCACACAATCCTTTGCCCTGCTGTATTTTTATATTACAAGAGGGTATTTTTTTAAGCTTTCTATTTTAACATTTCTTTGACAGTGATTTGCTAGAGCAGGGCCACCTTTGCCCCCAAACTTCAGAGTTGCTCTGACTTATTCAGATGGACAGAAGCTCCCAAATGGCTGTTCTGCTGGCCAGGATGGTTCTTGCTGTCCCAGACATGCATCTTTTTGCTACCAGCCTGACCTGGAACTCTTCCTAAACCGGCACCAGGGAGATCCAACTTTAGCTGTTGCCTAGCTTCAATCCTCCATTCTGCATTATCATCATCTTCTAATAACACAGGAAATATTTATAGCAAGGGCTTATAAATTAAATTTTGTCAGATGTGTCTTTGATACAATAGCAATTACCAAGCTTCCTGCATGCAATCAAAGAGTCAGCATTTCAATGATGGGAATGTCGAAACCAAATAAATACCCACTGGCACAGAGTCAATTAACCTCCATATCCCTTTTTGGATTCTTGTATTACAAATGGGATTTATTACTAGAGGAGAACAGCAAGTGTTTCAAACTCCAATGCCCTCCGCATATAGCGGGGAATATTTTCAAAAGCACCTCATTGATTAAGAAATCTAAATTCAATTTTAAAAAATGACTTAAGAGCCTCAGTCTCATTAAAGTTAATAGAACTTATGCTCTTACATTATATTTTTAAAATGGAACTTAGGTCTCCAAGTCATTGAAAAACTTTTGAAAATGTTACCTATCAGCTTAAAGTTTCATAGCAGCCCCTCAGCCAAGACTGTCAAGTAGATACAATGAAGCAGTATATTCCTATGTCACCAACCTTTCAGACGATTGCAGGCTTTCTAGTGGAGGTGACATTTAGCAGGGGGTTGGACTAGATGACCTCATGAGGTCCCTTCCAGCCCTAAGATTCTATGATTCTATAGTTATCCACTTGAGAAAATCCTTAAGACCCTGGATAAATACAAGTCTGGGGTTAATTTGGAGTGCTCAGCTAAATTTTTGAGGATATTTTTACATGCTGGAGAGTAAAGAAAGTAGAATCTTTGAATGAAAGCACTTTTGTTTGCCTGCTTGCATCAGCTATCTATTGGCTGGATGGCTGTGTCCCCATTGATTTATTTCCTGTCACCTCCTCACAAAGGGTAAAGTTCCCAAGAACTTTGGGTTCAGCATAATTCTTGGTAACAGGGTCCATTGAGGAAATTAATCCCTTTTGGAAAATGTACACAATTTAAGTCCCAGTTAAGATCTTAAAATAAGATTTATGAGGTACAAATGTAGTGAACAAGCCATGTAGGGATCTTTTGAATTTCACCCATAATTAACATTTCTGAGGTATTAATATGAATCAAAAAGCATTTAGGAAATACATTTTTTAAACATATATCATGCATGATCACAGCTTACTCCAATATACAGAGGTCTTTCATTGAGCACAAGAATCTTGGTATTTTTTATTGTATACGTATGTTTGGGGCCAGTCCAGGCCACCATGTCCATAACTTTAAACATTTTGGAAGGTCACAAATAGCCTGATTTTGGACAAGTGACTTATCTGCAAGCTCCAACATCTAAAATCAAAATGCTATGGGTCAGGTACTTTGGTAGCTGTGTCATAAAGAAAGCTCTTTTCCTCCCATTGACATATCACTAGTTCCTATTTCAACTTCATCTTTCAAAGTCCTTCTGTGGATAGGTGCTGGGTGGGATTTTCAAATGGAGCTAGACAGGTTAGGCACCTAAGTCCCATTGGCTTCAATGGATCACCAAACTCACTTAGGTACTTAGTGCCTATATACATCTTTAGGCACCTAAATACCTTTGAAAATCATTCATCTTTCAAAGTCTTTCTGTGGATAGGTGCTGGGTGGGATTTTCAACTGGAGCTAGACAGGTTAGGCACCTAAGTCCCATTGGCTTCAATGGATCACCAAACTCACTTAGGTACTTAGTGCCTATATACATCTTTAGGCACCTAAATACCTTTGAAAATCATGTTCAGTCTAGCACATAGACTGGTAACGAGACTGGTTGTGGTAGACTGTCCACACTGGTAATGTGGTGGCTGGACTGTTGTTAGATGTAACATGAAACTGAACATATAGGATAGATAATAAAAATATGCCAAAACATTAACTTTACTTGGAAGCCTACTACCAGAGTGCTGTAGAGGAGTCTTCTCTCCTTCATGTCTGTTAACAAGGTTGTTACATCATCATGCTATCTGAGTATGGGCAGCATGAGAAAGCCCACTGAAGTAAATAAAAGTCTTTCTATTGACTGCAGAAAGATTCAGATGAGGCCCCTGATTCTATTTCTGCTGCTGGGCTGGAGAAAGCTTGCTTCCCATGACAAGAACAATCACAGGAAGGCACCTTTCATTCCTTTTCTTTAGGGCATTCTTGTTGTGTATTTTTGGCATGTGTAATCTATACACAGAATGGCCCCTTCCTTCACCTTAGCCAAACTCCAGAACAGGTCTGTCAGGAAAGCCCATCACTTGCTTTTTAAATTTCTCCCCTCGCTGACTAACATTCCATCTGCCAGTGAAGATCAACCCTAGCCCCAGGGGCGTTGCGGGCATTGGGCACACGGGGCACGGGCCCTGATTGTGCCATCCAGTGTCCTGAATCTCACTGTCCAGCAGGTGCAGGCATAGACAGCCTTCCTATCCTGAGCTCTGGTGCACTCTGGTGGGAAGGAGCCGGCAGGGGCTGTCCCACCCTGCAGCACATCACTAATATATGTGGTGCAAGACGAGGGAAATTTAAATTCCTCCCTTTTCGGCGGTGGCATGGAGCACAGCATGGATAAGTGCTGTAGGACCCACTGGGCAAGGGGGAGGGACAGGGGAGTTGGGCAGAGGGAGGAAAGTGATAGGTAAACAGGCCCTGGGTTACCAGCCAATGAGTGGCTCTGGGGCCCAGTGGCGTTTCGGGCCAGATGGTGTGCCTGGGCCAGGGCGGCAGAGGCAGGTGAGAGCCGGACCCTGGGCTGGGCCGGGCCAACCTGGAGCTGGGGGTGGGGAGGTGCAGTAGCGGAGAACCAGCCAGCCCTGGAAAGATGGACCAAGGCTGTGGGGGTGAGGCACAGCAGCCTCAGAGAGCCAGCCGGCCCTGCTGAGGGGCCCGAGGCTGGATGGCGAGGCACGGCAGTGGAGAGCCAGCCGACCCCACGGGGATGGGTGGAGGGGGAGTGAGGTGCTGTGGCACTGGAGAGATGGAGCCCTGTGAGTTTGGCCAGGCAGGAGAAGAGGGCAGTGGGGTGTGGTGGTGGGGCCTGTCCCAAATATTTTTTTATGGACAGCAATGCCCCACCAAGTCCCAAGTCAGGATATCACTGATTAGCTCCTTCTCCCTCCCCTTTTTCATTCCTGTGAGCTCAGTAGCTGTAAACAATAACGAGATTGTGTAGCCTCAGATTTCACCTTGAGAAACAGCCATCAGAAGGCGTCACATCATCCCCAAAGTGCCATTACGCAGCTACTAGCACATGGGTACTTAACCCATGGGACTGGAACCATCCTCTCTCTTCACACACTAGACTGGCCCATGGAGTTCTCATGGGTTAGTAACCTTAGAGGCTTTTTTTCAGCTGGGTTATCCTCTTAGATAATATAGTGTTGAGGTTTTGTATGCTTGTTAGTTGTTTTCAAAGGACAAGCTAAATTGCCTTAGATTTATTTTAAATCTACCTTCCTCATCTGGCCAAGAAAGCAGAAAATAATTACTACATTTAGAAATTAAAAGAGAAGAAATAATTTTGATGTGTATTTCCCTTTAAGGGCTTCTGCCTCTTTCTTTAATTAATGTGCTCTTGAAGTAAAGCGATTTATTTGCTCATTTATTCCCTTAATATGCCACAAAACTTTTACCTGTCTGCAATTGTATATGAATGTCATTTATAATAATTACATAGCAAATGGGTGACATTAGAACTAAAACAATGGATTTGTTCTTCTGTGTGTACCACTATGTGATGATATGCAGTTGGATGAAAGCTAAAAATCTACATTAAAGTAACATTAAATGTCTAACAGAGTGACAGAAGCAAAGGAAACTCTTTCAGACTGTCACAAAGCTCTATCCTTATCACAGCTCCCTTGTGTTTAGCCTATTACACATACAGAGAGAGAAAGAAATCAGAACATTAATTTTCTGTTACAGTACTTTATATAATGATTTAAGGTGGATGGCAGTAATTTTCTTTGCATTTTATACATTTAGTTTAGATCGTCTGTTTAGTTTAGATTCTGTTCTCATTGTCATCAGTGTAAATTCAGGGTTACTCCAGTTTTATATTGGAGTAACAGAACAGAATTTGTTCCTTAGAGAGAAGAATTAGTGCTCGATGAACCTCTAAATATTTATACCTTCCTTTCAGAAAGCTTTACAAAATTAAAATTTACTTTGGGAAAGTGAAAAACAAACAAACAAACAGACAAAAAAAGAGACATCAAAGCAAGGCCAGAGATATATGTTCAGACCTACACAAACCATTCTGCATGAGTAGTTAATGTGCATGTTGGTATTTTTGTGAAGAGTGCAAGTGTATGCATCCAAATGAATACACACTTTTGAAAATCTGACCTACGGTGTCTGTATTCTTCACATGCCCAAGGAGTGTGAAGAAGGAAATCTCTATCCATTTTTTGAACAACAAACCTTGATATTATTTAGATTAAATATGCAGGAGGACCCTATTAATAAGGATAGAGCCTTTAGGATCATGGTTAGAGTCCAGACAAAGAGCCAGAGATTACCTTACAACACAATGACATCTCAGTGAATTATTTCAGTGAGACGATCCAAATGAAAACATCTGTATTTTGAAGCAGGTTGGGAGAAAAAGGAAGACAGATTTTTTGATGGGTTCTATAGTTCCAATTATCCTATTGCTCATCCCAATCAATATGCTCTTCTTCCCTGAAGGAACTTTAACCTTAAAGTTCATCCCCTGCTTCCTTATCCTCAGAGTTTACCCAGACAGTGAATTTATTACAGTTCACTGCTTAAGGGCCATTGAACATATGGGTGAGGTAGGAGCTTGCAGCTGTGCATGCTTCCTGCATAGTGTGGAGATCAACTCCCCGGGAGATGAAGGAACCACCATTTATGCTCTTGCCTCTGCTCCATAAGGAGGCCATGCTAGGAGCCACAGGGTGTAGGAGCGAGGCAGCCGTACTGCATGAAACCATGAACATTGTACTGCTTCTTTCCACCAAAGTGACCACTAAACTACAATGAAAATGTGATTGAAATGAGAGTCTAAATCCACTGGAATATTAGTCAGAGGAATTGAGTGAGCAGAACTGAGGCTTTATCTTAGAAATTGAACAACCTTAAGTAATTTTTCCCCATTCAACTTACCCTGAGGACTGTTTCTATGTATTTTGCAGTGTTGTTGTAGCCATGTTGCTTTTAGGATATGAGAGAGATCAAGTGGGGAAAGGAATACCTTTTATTTTATTTATTCATTTTACCTTATATTGGACCAGCTTCTGTCAATGGAAACTACAAGCTTTTGAGCTTCATAGAGCTATTCCTCAGCTGTGGGAAATAAAGCAACTTGGGGAAGAGCTCTGAGTAGTTTGAAAGCTTGTACCTTCTGTTAAGAGAAGTTGGTCCAATCAAAGGCTATGTCTAAAAAAAGCCCTCCCTCCCCTCGACAGGGGAGCCTTGTAGAAGACAGCTGCTGGGGCTCCCCTGTCCGGGGAGTGCCGGAGAAGAGAGTTTCCGGTGGCTCCCAGGACAGGGGAGCCCCAGGGAAGAGAGCCATTGGTGGCTCTCAGGACAGGGAAGCCCCAGGAAAGAAGCCGTTGGCGGCTCTCTTCCCCGGGAGCCCCAGCGGCTCCCTTGTCCAGGGGAGTCCCCAGGGCTCCTTTGTCCCCAAGCCGACCCTGAGCTGTGGCTCCCTTCCCCCAGCCCTAGGTCGACTTAAGGAATTAAGTCGACCTAGGGCATCCACACCAGTTCTAGGTCGACTTAATAAGGTTGACTTAGACCTTAAGTTGACCTAACAACTGGTAGTTATTAAGTTGACTTAAGGATGCCCTTAAGTCGACTTAATGAAACCCCGGTGTGGACATGGAGTAATTTAGGTCGACTTATGCTTCCCTAAGTTGACTTAAATTGCTAGTGTAGATATACCCAAAGATACTACTGCCCACACCTTGTCCCTTTTACTACATTTGAGAGAAATGCTTTTGTGAGCCATTGTTTCTATGTTTGTTTCACATACATTTCTAGGCTAGCAAAAGCACTGGCTTTGGAATCTGTGATGGAGCCAATTGGATGCCTTTTTACAGTCCAGGTTTGTTCTCGTTAATTTTGTAATTTTTTTCAGAATACTTTGGCCAATATTTTCAAATGTTGCAATCTCAAATTAGGCATCTATGTGCAATTTTAGGTTTCTGAATAAATAGCCTGATTTTCAGCAATGCTGAATACTTCCAATCATTGAAATCAATTGGAGTTCTAGTGTACTGCAGAAAATGTACCTAAATGTGCAGTTAGGTGTTTATCTTTAGAAATCCAATTGGAATATTCTGGCACGAGACCTCTGTAAAATAAATCCACACAGGACCTAATTTTATGTTTAATTTTAAAGGGACTTAAACACATATTTAACATTAGTGCACAGTCTTAAGAAGTGTCCTGAATCAAGGCTTTAGGCTCCGATCTTGAACTGCGATCCATGCAAATTGACACCTATGTTTATTCTGAGCTCATTGCAGAATCTGGGCCTTATATATGTTAATGTATTTAGCATGGGAAACATTTAACAAGATTGATTTAAAAAAAACAAATTGACGAGGTTCAATCTCCTCTGAAGCCATTTTTTATCCTCCCCTTTTCTAGCAAACAATCTAGTACGAGAATAACAGAGATGAGCACATTAGAGATTAGGAAATAACATATATGCAAATAGTTCTATTGAGTTCATTGAGACTATTTATGTGCTTAGCGTTACAAACGTATGTTCCTGCAGGATCAGGCTACACTGAGAAAACTCTGGGCAAAGTACAATAGAACTGCACAATGTACAATATTGAATGGTCATAATTCCATCACATTAGAACAATTTTCACTGTAAATACGTAAAGTCACTTTGCAATTACACTACTTTCATACCAAGTCTCAATTTTCTACCCTGAGTTATTTCAATGCAACAATTCCATTTGAAAACCAGTGGCTCATGTGCACTCTTAAGCCTCATGACCATAACAGCACAAAAAAAGTATCAGTTTTTCTGAGAAAATCTTGTAGGATGTCATCTCTGGAGATCTTTTAAAAATATGAGCAAAACACCTTATGATGAAACACTACAGCCATTTACAAAGACAGAAAACTGTAGCATGGGGACCCTTGAAGCAAAGTAAATAGATGTTCATTATGGACTCCATTTGGCTATGTTTACTTACTTAAGAATAGCATTTTATTTTTCATGTTGCCCCATTAATTTCAACGGAATGTCATACGCAGTACATTACTAATCAAAGTAAGGATAGCAGCATCACATTATGATTGCATCTTGCAAGGTACATGCTTCCTGCAATGGTCCTGGAATTGTTCCTCTTCTCTAGTTATGTAAAAGACCTGAATTTATTAATGGTTAAACCAAAAAAGAACTTGGCCAGCCAACTATTCAAGTGTTTATGACAATCTTTTTGTGAAAGTGAAGCTGAGTACAGCTGAGTTTTTTTGTGTCTCTACCAGCCAAAGCTTGTCTTCACAACATGGTAAGATCTTTTATTCTCAATTTAGAAAGAAATTTATACTCTCCTGCAGAAGATTTTGAAAAGATCTATAGTCTCCATACAGTCTTGCTATATTCTGTGTATTCATAAATGACATAGCTGGTCTATTTTCTCAGCATTCACAAAACCCATTCCATTTCTGAAGGTGGTTCTGCAACTGTTGAGTTTTTTTGTCCCTATGGGACTGAAGTGATTTCAAATTTCCGAGTAACTATCCTCCACTAACTGAACTCTTCAGCCTAAAATTGTCATGTCAATGAAAATAAATTGAATTTCCTTAAACACTGTGTTCAGTTTCTCTACTATCAGTTATAAAACTGCTGAGTTTATCCAGTCACACTCATTCTGACCCTTTCATTTTCACTCTCAGTCAGAAGACTCTGATTTGAACTATTTTCTTTGCATTTCTCCATTAGTTAATCCAGTCAGAGCCCAGCAATGTAGCCCAGCATTTTCATAATTCAAAATTTAAATTGCAAAACTAGTGTAATTCAGACTTCTGAGTACTCCATTTGTCAGAGGTGCATGGCAGAGCATTCAGCCTGTTTTAGCTATGGTAGCTGCTACATTTCTGTCTCAGGCACAATTACATTTAATCAAAGGTACTGGGAAAGCTCTTTCCTTCTTGATGCCATTCTGATGTAAAATAATATCTCATAAAGCTGATTATTATAATAAGGATGCCCTTGAGCTATGTAGCTCCAAAGTGTTCTGCAGTTACAGATGCACCAAACCACATATATATCCATTGACTTCATCAGCTGAGGAAGATCTGGTTTATTAATTTCAGATTCTTCAAAGCACAAACAATCCGTCATACCCAATATCCCAAAAAGCAGTCAATATTCAAACCAATTAACTGAGTATGACTGCCTAGGAACAATACCATGGCTTAGAGATGGGAGAACAACCCATTAATTTTTTTTTCATTGTAATGGGACCTCAGTTGTTTTTGCTATACACTGTCAATGGTTAGAATTTTTTTAAAGGTATATTTTAAAATAATTCACACACACAAAAATGATGCAGTAATATGTTTTTGGACATTACACTCTTGTAACATCTATTCAGGGAAGGGGAAAATATGGCCAGATTATTGATGTAATTACACCCATGAAAACCCGGAATAATTCCGCCAACATCAATAGAAGTACTTTGGGTATGCACTGAGATAGGGGAAGATTTTTTAACTATCTGTCCATCCATGTAGCTCTAAATGAAATGATTGTCCCATGTGATTAGATAATATATGTTAGAAGTGAGTAAAATTAACTTCTGTTTAAGACAAGATAAAAATACTGATATGGAATCACCATCGGTAATTATTCTTGTCTTGAAAATACTGACATTCACAAAACTACAGCTCTATTTCTGCTATGAATTATGTATCTTATTGGTGATTTTAAAACATACTAGGAGAAATGCGTACACATCGTGAATGCTGTCAATGCTTCTTGTGTGTGTAGCTTTGGTAGTTTATTACAAGATGAAAGTGACAATAGCAGCAGACATGTGAGAATAATAAGTGATCTTGCTAACTTATTGTTCCCGGAAAATGGTGAATTATACTAACTATACTATTGTATTCATTAAAAATGTTTGGCTGTTAAATTTTTTTTCTATTTGCAAAAACGAGGCTTTCATCGTTTTGTTTTGTTTTGTTTATTTTTTGCAGTCAGTACCTACCTCTGTTAAAGCTTGTGTTCATGCAAACACTCTCTGCACTGCTACTGATTGATCCTGGAGATTGACTGCTAGCAATTTAAGAAAATATTTAGGAAAACATTTCTGAACCATTTCTGCTCATTTTTCCAGTGCCTGTTGTACCAAATGGCATATCCTGGGGCTGGAAGAGGGAAAATGATTTTGGTTAGAGATGGAAAAATCTAATTTTTCATGCTATTTTAGGCTCAGTGTCCTGTGTTGTATTGTTTGTATTCTTCTGAAACATGATTCCTCTTGCCCTGGGCCATGTAGTATGTATAATTATGTACATATAAAGAGAAAGAGAGCGAGAGAAGGAGGGAGAGGGAGAGTTATTTCCTGTAATATCAGTCAACCCTCTAAGGGACATGTGTATTTTCTTACTTATTCTGTGGCCCAATGAGGCATGAGAAAGACCTTTCTGCTGCCTTTTTTTTTAAAATGTTGTAAGGAGTGTTCTGTGGAACATTCACAACAGAACACAGACCTACCTCCTCTTACCCTGGGGTCCAGACATGCTACATTGTCAACCTGCAGCCCCTGGACACAAAAAGTATTGCATGTGAACAGGGTTCAGGTTCAGTTTCTCAGGGCATGTCTACTTTGCAATAAAAGATCTGCAGCCTGGCTGTGGCTAGCTTTGGTCAGCTAACTCAGGCTCATAAGGGTTGGGCTGCAAGGCTATAAAATTGTAGTTTAGACCTTCAAGCTTGGACTGGAGCCCATGGTCTGTTACATTGAGAGGGGAGAATCACAGATCCAAATATCTACATTGCAATTGCTAGCCCCTAAGCCTGAGCCCCCTGAACCTGATGCAGCTGACCTGGGCTCTGAGACTTGGTTTTTTACTGCAGTTTCGACATACCTTCTTTTATCCCTAGCCAACTTCCTTCCTTCCTTCCTTCCTTCCTTCCTTCCTTCCAGTTAACAGATTCTCCATTTCACTACAGCAAGGCCCATCTTAACGTAGACATTTATAGTGGAAGGATAGAAATCTGTATTACGTACATGTGTTTCTGATAGTCAAGGAGGGTGACACATATGCAAAACTCCTGGATTGCAGACAGCCAGATTGCCTCTCTCCCATCGTTTCTTCAGGCATACCCACTGCCACTTATGTCTCCCACATCTAATCATAAATGGTCTCTGGGAAGGAAAAGTATCCACCATCTGCTGTGCCATACTACACCCAGAGGTTCTGCCTGACTGCCTGGCACAGTTAGGGAATACCTGCACAGCATTCAGAAGTGTGAAACACATATAGACATACCAGAGTTAGCTTTGATCCAGCTGGCTTGAATAACATGAATAGTGAAGCTGTGGTGGCATGAGTACAGTTTATGCTGTCCTCAGAGTGCAGTGTAGAAACACCTTTCAGAGTACTCAGACACTTTTTCTTATTACTACTGAGGCCAAGATAATGATTTTAAGACCAATTTAGGGGATTACGTAATAGCCAAATGGAAAACAGGGAGTAACTGAACTATAAGTATCTCAGGACACTGAATATACAGAGATATGATTTGGAAGAATTGTGTGCTCTTCATAAGACAAGACAAGTTTCCTAATAAATGACATTCCACGGAGCTGCATCAGGTTATATTAGCTGAGTATCTGGCCCTACCGTAGAAAATTCTCAAAGCGAAACCACAGTTTTTTGAAGTGCAGATTTTTCTAATGATGGCTCCCATCTGTTTGTCTTTTCAGTCCAGAGAATCCCATAGCAGTTTGAAATCTTCATATACAGGCTTTGCTTTATATACTCCTGAAGTGTTGCCACTTCTAGAACGAAAATTCTTAATAGCACAAAGCAAATTGCATAACCGTTTAGGACTGGGAGTGAAGAAGAATATCCATTTCACATTGCAGAGGAAATTTAAACAGAATGTAAATACCAGGTTAGGAGTTTTGCCAGTTTGAGGGGGTAAAGTACTTAAGAAGAAGCTAATTCCTCAGCCTTATGTCTCAGCTCTTATATTATCATTTCTTTTTATCTTTGATAAAAGTTATTAACTAAAATCCCACCACCTACAAGAGTACAGTCCTCCATAATGTCACTCTAGAGCATGACTTGAGGGGAGAATGCTGTCTAGTGAATTGATTCATGCAGTACTTACTGGAAGCATTCAGAGTTTTCCTATCAGGTCTGGTCTTGCTTAGGTCTTGGAATAGACTGCCTGTGGGCACACCAGTGGGCCTACACAGAGGGGGACTCCATACAATGAAGTGCAGGATATTAAGCCTTGTAAACCCAGGAAAGTTACATTGATTTAAAAGTGACATTTTAAACCAATTTAAACTAAACAAAGTAAGCTCTGGCAAGACTTTTTTATTTAACTTTGAGTGCTTTGTCTTAGCTTAAATCAACCCCTAGTCAATGCAAACTAAACCAAAAAAACCCACTTTGTAATTTAAGTAAATGTCCACACAACAGATTGCACCAGTTTAACTAAATTGGATTAAAACTGGTTTAAATTGAATCAGTGCAATTTTGTAGCCCAAAACCAGTTTGTAAGATCTGATGGAATCAGAGACAGAGGCCACTTCTACATTATGGATGCTACAATGCTCTAGCTATGCTGCTTTAATGTTGTAGAGTAGATACACTCTACAAACCGAAAGGTTTTTTTTTCATCATTATAGGAAATCCACCATCCTGCTAGGCTGGCATAGCTAAGACACTCAGAGGCTGGATTTTTCATACTGAGCACAGTGACAATGCTGATCTAAATAAATTTGTTAATCTTTAAA
This sequence comes from Pelusios castaneus, assembly GCA_007922175.1. Lineage (NCBI taxonomy): Eukaryota > Metazoa > Chordata > Testudines > Pelomedusidae > Pelusios > Pelusios castaneus. Next base: position 4,624,669 of record ML685784.1, read on the forward strand.
AATGCCATAAGATTCCTTGTTTGTTTTGCTAAATTTTGAGTGTAGATCAGCCGTGAGATAGTAGGGCTAAAATCCAATGAAGAATGGCCTTAATGTGACTGAGAAGGAAAGGATCTAGAAGCTGATATGTACTCAGTGGACATGGGAATGTTTTAGAAATCTGCTAACACAAAGAGTGAAGGAACAAGGGTTTTTCAGGCAGGATGATGTTAGTTGAAGTAGGGTGGGAGAAAAGACTAACGGGAATGTGGAGGGAGCAAGTTATTCCTGTGAAAAGAAGACCCCTCTTGCCATCAATGAAAGTACCTTCCGTGTCAGGTTAGACAAGAAATGCATTTCCAAAGTTAAGCCAGTTAAGTGTAAGAGTTTTGGGTTTTGAGTGGTGACAAGAAACAAAATGGTAAATTACTCAAACTGTTTCTTCCTAACTGCATAAAGGCAATTTTGTCAAGTGCTTTACTCTGCTACCTAATTTGTGTTCTGTAATGAATGTATGTGCTTGAGCTATCACTGATTCAAATGAAAAGGAATTCTCTTCACATTTAAAAAAAAACATTTTTTTTTCCTGAGGAAAATAATACCAGCTGTTAAGATAAATGAGTCTGTGAACAGTTGTGTGGCTGCGTTGCTATGATAATGCAGTTCCCCAGATCAGTTGCCAAGCTCTGCTGCTACTATTGCACAATACAAATAAGTTAAAATAATTGTTTTCTCCTTCAACATCACATTCATGTACATAAGCTACGGATAGTTGGTTTATACTTCAAAAGGTGAATAACTTTTCCAACATGTTGCCAGATTTAACTTTGTTTTAAACAACCACCAAAATCCTGCTACACAGTTATGTAAAAATCAGCCTCTTGGAGATCTGTATATTTCATATATCTTCCTCCTTTGTGACTGAAAGGAGAGTAAATGTACAATTTTAGAGCTCTAGGGTGAATTTTTTAAAAATTGTACATGAGCAAATTGAGGTAGCGGTGGGAAAAACTCAGAGCAGCGGAGTTTCTGCAGTGCAGCTTTCTTTTATATGCTTGTTCACTTCACCATATATATGGTAATTTTTTTTTCACATTTGTAATTCTCCAGGGGGAAAGAAAGCATAATATGCTGTAGTGGAAGCATAAATATTCTTATGTAAAAACTGAAATAGGAAAAAATGATACAGCATTTGAAAGTTATCTTTCAGCTTTAGCAGAAAAATGTAAATAACTGAGGCTATGTCTACACTAGAAAAGTTAAGTCGACTTTGTTAAGTCGACTTAATAAGGTCAACTTTAAGTCTACTTAAAGACAATGGGTGCATCTACACTTACAAATTAAGTCAACTTAAGCTTGCTTCAGTCGACTTAATTTAATCTCCATCTACACTACACTTTCCTTAAGTCGACTTAAGCTGCTGCTTAAGTTGACTTAAGGAAATTTAAAGTCTACTTTATAAAACCTCATTTAAAGTCAACTTTACTAGCTAAGTCGACTTTATAAAGTCGACTTAGCCAGTGTGGATGCAGATTAGCCTTAAATCGATTTAAAGTCGACTTAAAGGGCTCCGGGGCTCCCCCAGTGCCCTCCCCACCAGGGTGGCTGGCACAGCCATAACCTGGCATGCCCTCCCACAGGGCAGGACACAGCCCTGCCCACCCCACTCCTATGCCCTGCCAGTGTCCCTGTCCTGCTCAGCCCCCATTGTACCCAGGTACAATGGGGCAAATGCTGAGCCCCTGGCACTTGGCAAGTGGTGCCCCCCCTGCCACCGTGGACCAGTCCCAGGTCCACTAGCCTGTAGAAGTTGACTTTGGCATCCAGTGTGGACGCTCTAAGTTGATTTGGCAAGGTCCCCTTTAAGTCGACTTAATTTTTGAGTGTGGACATGCTAAGTTGACTTAACAAAGTCGACTTAGCAAAGTCGATTTATTTGGCCAAGTATAGACATAGCCAACCTTATTAAATTGACTTAACAAAGTCGACTTAACTTTTCTAGTGTAGACATAGCCCCTTGTCAACCTTATTAAGTTGACTTAATGCTTTAAGTGAATTTAATAAGGTTGATTTAGGTGCTAATCCCCATCCACACTGGCTTTAACTTAATTTAAGGAGTTGATTTAAGGCTTAAGTTGACCTAAAATGAGGTGTTATTAAGTCAACTTAAGCTTACCTTAAGTTGACTTAAGGAAATGCTTAAGTTAACTTAATAAAAGCCCAGTGTGGACGTGGCTTTGTTTAGGTCAACTTAAGCCTCCTTAAGTCGACCCAAGTTGCCAGTATCAATGCACCCTGAGATAATACCTGATTAAATACATTCATTTTGGGCCTTGATTCTGCAAGAAGATGCATGCAGCTGGATTTTAATACTCATAGGAAGCCCCTCTGAGCTCAGTGGAGTTCCTATGTGCACCGTATTATAGGATTAGTATCTTATTTTCTAATGTTTTCCATAAAGACATATGAGTTCCATAAAGTCTTCATCCGATCAACAGGAAGTCAGTCAAGAGACAGAAAGAGAAACATATGTCCAGCAGAGTTAAGGACAATAAGAAGATTTTAAAAATGTATTAGCCACCAAAGGAATCCTGACAATAGTATTGGACCATTATTCAGTGGAAATAGTAGAATAGTCCATCATAATTCAGAAAAAAAAGTGCTCAATAAATATATCTGTTCTATTTTTTGGGGAAAAAACAGATGATATAGTCTCATCATATGTTGATGATAATACTCTTTCCATTTTACGAGTATCGCTGAAGGATGTTGAAGAAAAGCTACTAAAATTAAACATTTTCAAATAAGCAGGCCAAGATAACTTGCATTCAGCATTTTAAAAGAGCTGGCAGAGGCGCTCATTGGACATTAATGTTGGTTTTCAATAAGCCTTGAAGTACAGAGGAAGTTCTAGAAGACTGGAAGAAAGTCTATGTGCCAATTTTTGCCAAAGGTCAAATTAGATGCCCTAGGTATTTATAAACCTATCAGCATGATTAATCCTAATGGAGTGGATGATGCAGGATTTGACTCATAAAGAATTAAACGAGTGTGATATAATTAATGGAAATCAATATAGATTTATAGAAAGTAGATTCTGTCAAATTAACTTGACATCTTTGTTGAAACAATTATAGGTGTGATTGTTAAAGGTAATAGTTATGATGTAATATACTTAGACTTCTGTAAGGTGTTTGGACTAGGTAGTCCGTGACATTTTGACTAATTTTGTCTTTTTAGTTGTTTAACACGGCACACATTAAAATTGGCTAACTGATAAGTCTCAAAATGCAATTGTAAATGAAAAATTATCATCAAGTGCATGAATCTAGTGGGATCCTGCAGGAATCTGTTCTTGCCCCAAAGCTATTTAACCTTTTTATCAATGGCCTAGAAGAAAACCTAAAATCATCACTGATAAAAGTCTGCGGATAACACAATAATTATGGGAGTCATAAATAATAAAGGAGAAGGTCACTGATTCAGAGAGATCTGAATGGCTTGGTAAATGAGGCACAAGCAAACAATGTGTTTTAATGCAGCTAATGTAAATGTATGTATTTGAATGTGAATATGTGCATTTAATATTAGAAATTATTAATATGGAAGACCACCAGACACCAATTTAACTACAAATTCTTTTATTAAGGGCAAAAAGTATTTTATACAATTGCTCTAAACATGTCTAACAGAGTAAAAAAGTATTCATAAGCCTGTGATCATTAAACTTACAAATACGGTAGACGTAGGGAAAACCATCTCTTCCTGGCGGGCTTCAGCATGAAAAGGTAGGTTCTGACAAAGAACCTTCAGATGCATGGCTCTCTTTGTACCCTTCAGCTACCATTAGCAAAAACCTAGTTTAAAGCAGTTATTCCTTGCTATTTCCTTTCTTGAAGACCTTCCTTCCTTCCCTCTTCCCTGATCCTTGTTTATCAGTAAAAGATGGGAAGGTTTGTGCTTGCTTCAGTTTTTCTTTGCTTTGTTATTATCATACACTCCCCATGTCCCAACCAGCAAAGGCTGCAAATGTAGAGCATATTCTTCATAGACTATAAGCCAGTTCTCTCAAGAGTCTTGTTGCTGGTGGTCTATTGATCCCAAGTAAATTCAAGATTTTTTTTTAAAACAGCAGAGTTGGAAACTGTTCAATCTCCACTCCTACTATAACCCAGCTTTCATGACCGAAAAAAAGAGCATCAAGGACATAAGCCTGATAAACAGACACCTTTGTATTCAGGGTAAGCAACTTGTTTTTCTAAAAACATGAGCTAAATTCCCCAAAGGTGATGATGATTCTATCATCAAGTTCCCTATTAAGGTTAAATGAGCTGGTAAGTTTTGATCCAAGATAGCAGAAATGTTCCACATTGTCCAGCACTTCATTACTGACATAGAATTTAGGTGGAATATTGCTACCTTGTGACATGGCAACTATTTTCGTGATATTGATTACCATGTCAAAGTTGGTTCATGCATCAGAAACTTGTTCATCATGACCTGCAGTTCATCAGGTGAATTACAGACAAATGCAGCTTTATATGCAAAAAGCATAGCCTGACTAGTAAGCTGGGTGACATACCTTGTGCTCCAGAACTGTCTGATGTTAAATAAGTTGCCATCCATCCTCAATTCAAAGAACATGCCAGATTGATCATTTCTAAACACATACTTAAGAAGCATAGAGAAGACACCAAATTCAATGGGCATTAAGATGCAGTTTTGCTTCATACCACTATCAACACTAAACTCAGATGAAGTATCATTTCCATACTGAATGGTTCTTTCATTCACTTGTGGAACTCCTTGAATAGGAAGAGCACTTTTTATGGACAACTAATTTTCACGGGGATCTTATAGATGACATTACTACTGACTTTGTTGAAAGCTTTTTGTAAGTCAAGGAATGTTACATGGAATGGTGCAAGCTGTTCATGGCTTTTTTCTTGCAACAAGCATAATGTGAAGGGCACATCACTCACAAAACATCCGGCTCTGAACCCATACTGGCTCTCAGAGTAGACTCTCTCAGCAAGGGCATGGGATCTTTTCAGTAGCATCCTTGCAACACTATGCCGACCATGCTGAGGAAAGATATCTTTCAATAGTTGTTGCAGTCTGCTCTGCCCTTTTTACTTTTTATATTGAGTAATTATCTTTGCATCTTTCAGATCCTGGGGTATATGACTTTCTTCCCACCAGGCACAGAGAAGTGCATAGATCTGTGCCTGGTGGAAAGAAAGTCATATACCCCAGAATCTGAAAGATGCAAAGATAATTACTCAATCTTCAGACTTTCCAGAGGCATCTGTCTGCCACTTTACTAGGTGCAATCTCTTTGGCTATGTCTACACTGGCAAATTAAGTCGACTTAAGGAGGCTTAAGTCAACTTAAACAAAGCCGCGTCCACACCAGGCTTTCATTAAGTCAACTTTAAGAAATTGCTTAAGTCAACTTAATGAAAGCTTAAGTTGACTTAATAAGAACCACCCATTAGATCGACTTAAGCCTCCTTAGGTCGACCTAACCCTTCTTTAGATCGACCTAAGCCCAGTGTGGACATTTAAGTCCACTTTGTTAAGTCGACCTAAGGGCAGTGAGGTCGACTTAACAAAGTGGACTTAGTCCATGTCCATGGACACCACTTTGTTAAGTCAACTTAATAAGGTCGACTTTAAGTTGACTTAAAGTCAACCTTATTAAGTCGACTTAACAAAGTCGACCTAACTTTTTGTAGTGAAGGCCTAACCTTTGATAGCCATCTCCACATTTTCAAGAATTGGTATTTGGCCCAGCTCTCGAATTGTTGTAAGCTATGGAATGAGAGCTAAGGCACTAACACAAATAATGAATATAGTTCTTTGTAAGGCTTAGTCCATGGGTCAAGTTATTTCTTCTTGTTGGTCAGAATGGTAACATCTTTTGTTTTCTGTTAGAACATGGCATCTTTTGCTTTCTGGTTTGCAGTCTTTTTACAAGGTGGACCAAGTGCCTCTTTAATTCCATTATAGGTTCCAGAAATGTCTTTTGAAAGTAGATCTGATTCTTTTTGCACAGGGATGGGAGAGAAGTCTTCCTCCTCTATCTTCCTATCCACATACCAGGTATCACTTTTCAGGTATTTCTTTGCAAGATGAGCAGATCTTTCTTTGATGTTGTCTAAATCAGTCCGTGGATATGTAGATTCAGGGAAGAGATCTGCTGGAAAGTAGGCAAATGTTTGCTTTCAGCTTGTGCATAGATTCCAAAGTATGTCTACTGGAAGCAAAAGAAAAGGAAATGTGAACATAGCAAATTGGTCTTGAAATGCACCATATGTTCACTTATGATAGTCAACAAATATATTCTAAATCACTGGATGCTGGACACTATCTGTGCAGAAGAACATGATTACTGTAATTACCAGAAACAATACTAACCACTGAAATAACTGTACCTATTAACTTTGAGGGGAAAAAGGACTTTTAATGACAAATGGTCATTAGTTCTGAATTTTTTTTAATGCAAACATTGTAGATTATGTTTTATTCCACTTTCAACTACTGATCAAGGTGTTCAGAGTAAATAAGTCTTCTCTACATTCTAGCATACTAGAGGAAAATAAAAAAAAAACTCTCCCCAATTCTGTTTGTAATTAAATATAATCAGCTGTATAATTTTGTGAATAAAAGGTGTGATTTAACTTGCATCTTCTCCGATATTCCCATAAAATTATTAGAGATATAGATTTACTGAGGAGTTATCAGCAATTGCCCCTGGTGGCACAGAGCTAACAATTGCTCCCAGGCTCTAGCTAATTAGATGCACCACTTACATTCACAATTAATTGTGCTTGCAGTTGTTTGTGAGCACAGAAAGGATTGCCAGGCTCAAGGTTCTTTCACAACTGGGGAGAAAAAATGTGTAGAACAAAATGCCTTCAGCAAAGTGTCTTTAATTCAGCTGTTTGAATGAGCAGGGGTCAGGGCAGCTGGAACAACCTTCCCAGCAAATTAACAAATGACAGTTGCAAAAAACCAAACAAACAAAAAAAACCACACCTGCTTTAGTGGAGGAAACACACTACTGCTAGACCTCTGACACTACACCTGTTACAAAGGCTTCACTGTGGAACCATCTCTCCCTGCTGAGAAGGCTTTTATATCTCTGTACTGGGTTCATCCAGCATTGTACGTAATCAGCACTTCCTCTTTGTCTCATTCTCTTTCCTCTTGTAATTACTTGATGCCATTTTCTATTTTGCTCTGTTCTTGAGTCAATCAAGCCAAGCCCTGCGTCTTTTGAGGTTCAGATCTTACTTTGGTTTCCTCTTCTCATGTTTCCCTCCTTTGTGGGTACACTTGCACCCCAGTGGAACTATTTCCTCCACAGTATTCTGCCTTTCCTTTATTTTCACAGTTTAACACTAGTATCTCTTCACTAACTTAATAATTACTCTCTGTTTTCTCCTTCCTTTCCTTATATTGAGCTTGTCTATGTAGGCAGTTTGGAAGTCAATCTACTTCACACTAGTCTTCTGTCCAGTAATTGGTCATGTGGAACTTTCTGCACACACTGAAAGTTCCCCAGTGCACTTTGATCTACTCCTGTTTCAAAGCAGGGTAGATCAAAATGTAGTAGGGAACTCTGAGTGTGAGGCAGGAGAGTCCACATAGACCTTTAGGGCATGGCGGACTAAGTGCATTGGAGATTTACAGCCAGGATTGCTGTGCAATGCTTATATAGACAAAACTTATAGTGGTCGTATATGGCCCTAGATATTATACATGCATACCACTGCCATCTATTGGCTGTTGTTCAAAATTAGAGCTGGTAGGAATATGAGATTTCTGTTCTGTGGGAAATTACAACCTTTCTAAAATTGTTGAATTAGAACAAAAGTCTGAATTTTGAAATTTCTGATGGAATGGAGTTTTAAAAATTGTTTTGGAAACATTTTGTTTCAATAGTGTCAAATGATTTCATTTCAATAATGTAAAAATGAAATATTATTATTGATTTCAATATTATGTTGACATATACAAATATTATATTAAAATGCTTATTGTTCTAATATAGAAGTTGAAATAAAATTGTAAAGTCAAAATGAAAAGAATTTTGACCTCAGTGAAATGAAACATTCAGACATCAAAACAAAACAAGACAATTAAAACAATTCATTTTAACACTTTCCTGATGAACATTTGTGTCCAAAATGATGCATTTCTGCAAAACATTTAAGTTTTGATGAAACCACATCTTCCTCCAGAAAATTGTACTGCTAAAATATTTTCACCCAGATCTAAAAATGGTGTTTCATAAATCCTACTACTGACACAACTAAAGAAAAGTCTCATTTAGCCCAAATGGGAAGGATTCATGCTTTTTAGATCCAGAAGATAAGAGTTCTCTTCTGCTATCATGGGGAAGTCCTGAAAAACCATGATGTTCAGTGCAATGACCACTATGAAGTTCTATACCTACAAGATCTGTTACAATACGCTGCACAGCTTGCTTTTTGTCTGCTGTTTTTGGATACTTTCTGTACCACTTAGAGGCTTGTTTTAAACTGTTCAAAATGATCAGCCAAATATTCTTAATATAGAAGTGCTGGAACAATTTTTATAGTGGGATGCTAAGAGTCATAGAACCACTCTGTAAACCCTGTATATGATGGAAACCACTTCAAGCCAGGGAATGCAGTAACATCCCCACATTTCCCCAGTTCTAACAGGTATACCTTTATACCATTTATCAGCAGAATGTGAAGAGGCAACTCCCTACAGTCAGTGTTTTATTTAAGGCTTGCAACTTTTAAATGTTAACTCAAAGGCTTCTGGGAGCTGCAGCTTCATTTTCCTGTTTGGAAATGCACGTAACAAAATGCTTGATTTTGTATTTCTCAGGATGAAATATGAAAAATATAAATAAAGTGTTTGAAGAAGCTTTAGGTAAAAGAATAAAAAAAATGTTCTGTCATTCTTTTTTGTTGTTTTGTTGGCTGGAAAGATGTACAGTTTGGGAAGCACGGAGGATAAGTTATTCAATAACTTAGTAAATAAAGCTGGGAAATGAGCACACATTGAAATAAATTGGAGCCCTTTTACGGCCAAACTTTCATCTTTTTGAAGGTGCAATTTGCTTCCACATTTGCACTAAAGACAATGAATAAAACTTTGGCCCAATGAAGTCAGTGAGGAGTTCTGCTATTGACTTCAATGAAGTCAGGATTTAACCCAGAGTGAGTATTCCTCCCTCTAGCCACTTGATTACTGGTCTTTAAATCAGGTAGTTAGAGAAGTAAATATTCCCCAGGACAACTGTTCTCCAAGCCTGTGTTGTGAGACATCACTGTGTCACCACACAATGGTTAATATGTTGCGGAGAGCCCGCAGCCCCCTGCTGGAGCTGGAGCGCAGCAGCAGCTTCCTGGTAGGGGGCTGACAGACAAGACCTCACTTAAATTATATTTGAGGGCTTGGGATGCAAGTGATACATAGATGAGCCGATGGAGATACCATCAAATAAGAGCCCTAGGAGGATTCAGGAGCAGGCACAGAGGACTGCAAAGAAAAATTGTAGAACTGAGGACTTGCGGCCAGAAAGAAGTGGGGATAGAGTGGAGAATCGAGGAAAAGACAAGTCTATGTGACTGGGGTCTCTGCGCTGAGAAGGACAGACAGGTCTGTAAGTAAAGCTGATCCCGAGAATAGAAGAGTATGCTGTTTGCCAGGCGCTAAGATACGGCACGTCGATTTGAGGCTCAAGAGGATCCTAATAGGAGCAGAAAAGAATCATCTGATTGTCCTTCATGTGGGTACAAATGATGTAGCCAGATTCTTGCTGGAACATGTCAAAGGAGACTATGCCAGGCTAGGGAGGACTCTCAAGGAAACAGAGGCTCAGGTGATCTTCAGTGGGCTTCTGCCTGTCCCTAAATGAGGACAATAAATGTGTGAAAAGATTCTGATGATCAACAGATGGCTCAGGAAGTGGTGCTATAAGGAGGGCTTTGGGATGTATGGTCACTGGTAGGCATTCATGGTCAGAAGGCTGTTTTCTTGGGATGGACAGCTGCTTAAGTCAATTTAAGGAAAATGTAGTGTGGATGCAGATTAAATTAAGTTGATTTAAGCAAGCTTAAATCGATTTAATTTCTACATGTAGACGCACCCGTAGAGATAAAGTGAGAAAAGGGAAAAGTCAAGCTGAGCTGGACCTTGAAAAGGGAATTAAAACCAATAGTAAAAGGTTCTTTAGCCATATAAATAGGAGGAAAACAAGGAAGGAAGACGTGGGACCGCTAAACACTGAGAATGAGGTGGAGGTCAAGGATAATCTAGGCATGACTGAATATCTAAATAAGTACTTTGCCTCTGTTATTAATGAGGGAGATGATGAGCTTGTGGATAGAGGTAGGGTAGCTAATGGGAATGAGGATATGGAAGTAGAAACTCCAATATCTGAGGTAGAAGCCAAACTTGAGCTGCTTGATGGGACTAAATTGGGGAGCCCAGATAATCTCCATCCGAGGATATTAAAGGAACTGGCACATGAAATTGTCTTCCCATTAGCAAGAATTTTTAAAGAATCTGTAAACTTGGGGGTTGTACCGAATGACTGGAGAATTGCTAATATAGTTCCTATTTTCAAGAAAGGGAATAAAAGTGATCCGGGTAACTACAGGCCTGTTAGTGTGTCCTCCGTAGTATGCAAGGTATTGGAAAAAATTTTGAAAGAGGAAGTTCTTAAGGATATTGATGTTAACAGTAACTGAGATAAAATACAACACGACTTTACAAAAGGTAGATTGTGCCAGATCAACCTGATCTCCTTTTTTGAGAGGATAACAGATTTTTTGGATAAGGGAAATGTGATGGGCCTAATTTACTTAGATTTCAGCAAGGTATTTGATATACAGGGGATTATTAGTTAAATTACAAAAGATGGGGATTAATTAAATATAGTAAGGTGGATAAGGAACTGGTTAAAGGGGAGGCGACAGCGAGTCGTACTGAAGAGTGAAGTGTCAAGCTGGAGGGAGGTTACTAGTGGAGTTCCTCAGGGATCAGTCTTGGGACTGATCTTATTTAACCTTTTTGTTACTGACCTTGGCGCAAAAAGTGGGACTTTGCTAATTAAGTTTATGGATGACACCAAGTTGGGAGGTGTTGACAATACAGAGAAGGATCGGGATATCATACAGAAAGATCTGGATGACCTTCTAAACTGGAGTATTAGAAATAGGATGAAATTTAATAATGGGAAGTGCAAGGTCATGCATTTAGGGACAAATAACAAGATTTTTTCCTATAAATTGGGGCGCATCAGTAGGAAGGGACGGAGGAAGAGAAGGATCTGGGAGTACTGGTTGATCACAGGATGACTATGAGCTGCCAATGTGATATGGCTATGAAAAAACCTAATGCAGTTCTAGGATGCCTCAGAAAAGGTATTTTGAGTAGAGATAGGGAGGTGTTAGTGCCATTACACAAGGCAATGGTGAGACCTCATCTGGAATTTTGCGTGCAGTTGCATGTTTTAAAAAGATGAATTCAAACTGGAACAGGTGCAGAGAAGGGCTACATTAAGGATGATCTGTGGAATGGAAAATCTGCCCTATGAGAGGAGACTTAAGGAGCTTGGCTAACCAAACGAAAGTTGAGAGGAGATATGACTGCTCTCTATAAATACAGCAGAGAGATAATACCAGGGAGGGAGAGGAATTATCTGAGTACAGCACCAATGTGGACACAAGAACAAATGGTTACAAATTGTCCATCAGAAAATTTAGGCTTGAAATTAGATGCAGGTTTCTAACCATCAGAGGAGTAAAGTTCTGCAATAACCTTCCACAGGGAGCTGTGGGGGCAAAAACCATAACTGCCTTCAAAACTGAGCTTAATAAATTTATGGAGGGGATGGTATGCTGGAATGCTCTACTTTGGTAATTGACTGATCTTTGACTACTGGTGGTGGATATGTCAGTGGCCTAAGAAGGAAGGGTAGATGGGGTGGGTTCTGAGTTATTACAGAGACTTCTTTTTTGGGTGACTGGCTTGTGAGACTTGCCCACATGCTCATGGTTTAACTGATTGCTATATTTGGGGTCAGGAAGGAAATTTTCCCCAGGGCAGATTGTCTAGGGCTCTGGGGGTTTTTCACCTTCCTCTATAGCATGGGGAATGGCTCACTTTCTGGTGGATTCTCTGTATGTTAAAAGTCTTTAAATAATAATTTGGGGACTTTAATAACTCAGCCATAAGTTAGAGGTTTATTGCAGGAGTAGGTAGGTGAGGTTTTGTGGGCTGCATTCTGCAAGAGGTCGTACTAGATGATCGTACTGGTCCCTTCTGCCCTTAGAGTCTATGGCTATGTCTACACTTGGCCAAATAAGTCGATTTAGCATGTCCACACTCAAAAATTAAGTCGACTTAAAGGGGACCTTGCCATATCGACTTAGAGTATCGACACTGGACACCTAAGTTGACTTCTAGGGGCTTGGTGGACCTGGGACTGGTCCACGGTGGCAGGGGGGGCACCACTTGCCAAGTGCCAGGGGGCTCAGCCTTTGCCCCATTGTACCTGGCTACAATGGGGGCTGAGTAGGACAGGGACAGGGGCAGGGCATAGGAGTGGGGTGGGCAGATCTGTGTCCTGCCTTGTGGGGGGGGCATGCCAGGATCTAGCTGTGCCAGCCACCCTGGCAGGGAGAGCAGTGGGGGAGCCCTGGAGCCCTTTAATTCGACTTTAAGTCGACTTAGAGCTTATTTGCATCCACACTGGCTAAGTCGACTTAATAAAGTTGATTTAGCCAGTAAAGTTGACTTTAAATGAGGTTTTATAAAGTCGACTTTAAATTTCCTTAAGTCGACTTAAGCAGCAGCTTAAGTCAATTTAAGGAAAGTGTAGTGTAGAGGCAGATTAAATTAAGTCGACTTAAGCAAGCTTAAATCGACTTAATTTGTAAGTGTAGATGCACCCTATGAGTCCATGAGATCTTGCATACTCTGCAGTGGCTTGTGAATTTAATCTTTTGTATAAAATATGTAGCCACAAATTGCTCCTGAAAAACAGGGAGACTCGAACTCAGCCCTTTGAAAATTGTATCTCTTAATAGCAGAAGTCCATTAATTTGTGTTCTGAGTATTTTGAAACTGCTTTGGCCAATGTACCTACTCTGATGTATTATAGGTAAAATTTTAGGAGAACCTAAGTTCTATTTTCCAAAGTGACTTAAGCGTTTTTGAGCCTAGGAGTCTAAATCACTTTCAAAGTGACTGCCAAAGTGACTTTGGAAAATGGGACTTAGGTGCATTTGAAACTATCACCCTTTATTTTACAGTTTATGCTGAACATATTAAACAAACATTTTTTCTGACACTTTTGGTTACTGTGAAGATCTTCCAACTAAAAGAGATTTGTAGGTTTCCACATAGAAATATGAATAGGAATAAAATGGATGAAAATTGAAAGAAAGCCAAAAAGAGTTGAAAGTTAGGAAATCAGAATAAAATTAACTGAATGAAAATATAACAAAACAAGAACGGTATAAAGTATAGATAAAAAGTAAACTGGCGATAATAATTAGTGATCAAAATAATCTGGTGAAAAATGATGACCTGACCTTACTTTTGTTGTAGAAAGTCCTTCTTCTCCTCTGATGGCTGCATCAACCAAAGAAAAAGCATTTGCTCCATATACTCCACAAAAATCGTTAAGGAAGGGGCCTGGTAACCTATGTTCCCTCTAAGCTGCACGGGTGCACGGCCATGCAGTGGCCGTCACACACTCACGCAGGTAGTCCAGAGGCCTGCGCAGTCTCCCGGCTCCAAGCAGACTGACCGCTTCCATTGCCAGCCACCCTCTGCTGCCTGACCCGCCGCATTCCCCCACAGGGCCCAGGACAGGTGAGTGGTGTGGTTCCATCTCCCCCCATCACCACCCATTCTGCCACCAGCCCCAGGATGGCCCTGGCCACTTTGCTGCTGTGGGTGGGATCGCCTAGAAGAAATGAGCAGATCTGAGGGATGTATGAAGGTTTAAGATGGTTCCTATTTTAATTAAACCAGTCTGACTAGCCCTAATGATTTGTTGGTCCCTCAGCCTCAATCAGTTGATATATTAAGACAGGCAGCTTTCTAATCTATAAACACGTTGGCTTCAAACTTCAGTGCAAGTGTGCTGCATGGTGTCAATTCTTATGGTAAAAAATAATACATTATTCCGAAAGCTAATGAGATTATAGAGGTAGCAGAGCCACAATAAATATTGCACTTCTTCTTTAATTGATCCCCAGTGTAGGAAAATCTGAGACCCAGACTTGGAACACCTATACTTGGAGAAAGAATTTTCTGTCAATCTAAATGCTGTCAGTGCCATACAAGCAAATACAATCTCAACTTTGTAATTAAAAAGCCTTCTTCATAACTATTAGCTTAGGCAAAGAACGGAGTTTTATCAATTGGATTTGGTCTTTTCTAGGTCTGTAGGTTGATTGAACAAAATGATTATTTAAAAGAATTCAAGCCATACAAGAATTAATGTGCACACAAAGACATTTAAAGTACAATGATGTCAGTTAAAAGGCATTGGATCCCCATGGTACGAGTTTGCCATCTTTTATTACTTGCTGGGAGTTTTGTGGAACATTTCTTTTTTGGAGAGATGTGGGGAGTTTCTGTAAAAATATATGCACACTTTGTGGAATCACAAGTGTATATTTTAGGCTATTCTCAAGTTCCTCATATTTTCCAATTGATAGTATTATAAGTAACAGCATAAAAGAAGATGGAAAATAAGTACTTGAATGAGCTGGTACCCATGTATTGTAATGTGAAGAGCTAATTAATATCTTTAGAAGCCAAACATCACAAAGCCTGCTTTTTAACTTGTTTAAATGAATGAAAATCATTTTGAACAAGATGAGATTGGAGATGCAACCTGCTTCTTTAGCTGTTTGCATTTGCTCTGATTTTTTACAGGAAGTTCTTTGACAAAAGCAAACCTACACTACACAAACAAAAATGAAAGTGGATAATATTGTATCCTACCAAGCACCTGACTGAACAAAAGCATTTTGTTTGAATGACTGGAGGGGAATGTTATCATGATCTGAATTATAATAGCATCCAGAGCTCCCAATCAGCAGCTTTAGAGACAAAGTACCGCAAATCTCAAGCAGTGTCCAACCCCCCCTCCCAAACCTCCCATCATCAGTACAATGAAAGAAACAAGATGAACATCTGTAACTCCTTTCTTAGTTCATTGTTACTTGTAGTTATACACCATTCAGTACTACCTGTTAGTGTTTCAAGGAGCCTAAAGGTATCAAAGGAAATTGCCATCTTAGATCACTCATGAAGACCAAACCACAAGATGTTTGCTATTTAGACAAATATACAATTACTGTAGATGCGTCTGCTTCAAGCCACAATGATCCATCAGTATTTAGTACTGTACTTCAATAGCAGCCATAAAACTGCCAAGGAAGGACATCAGATCTACTAAACATAGTTGTTTGATGGATACCTGGATATGGCTCTGGAATCAATTTTCAGGCAAGGCATGTTTCATTTCCTTTACTGATTATTTCATTGACCCTAAAGTCATAGGACCAGATTCTCAGCTGATGTAAGTAATGATTGCTCCATTAACTTCAGAGGAAATGCACTGATTTATCCCAGCTGAAGATCTGGTCCGTATTCTATAAATCACTTAATATTTTTCTTAGAAGGGACAGAAAGAGTAACTGAAGAAAGCTTAGCCCTTTTTTCTAAATCTTACGCATGTGAAATTACAAAGTTGGTGGATGCTCCCCATTTTAATTAGAGTTACCAATTTATAATTTTCATGACCAGAAGGGATCATAACTTTTGCAAATAAAACATCTCTCTCTTTGCTAATATTCATGTCATCAGTCAAAGAATTATTTTCTATCGTCACAACTCTGGATTCTCAACTGTTTCTGTAATAATAATTAATAAAAATAGTTATAAGAATGTCAGGTATAGGTAGGTGAATAAAATAATGATTATTGTAACATATATTTCTCTTTAAAAAGGTAACAGATCTGCTTGGCAAGATAATGTGCATACTATGTATCGAAGATTATCAGAAAACAGGAGATGAAGCTCAGACAATAAAGGAAATCAGAATTACCTGTTTTATGATTCAAGCAGTTCCTATCTCTGATCACTGGAGAGCACTGTTCCCCCATGAAACGATTTTCTTGAAGCGAGAAGCTAGTCTTTAAGATGCAGGAGGGGGTTGATGTAGCAAATTATATAACAGATATTATTAAATCATAGTTATGGAAGGGAAAACATTAGCCTCATAGAAAAACTGTACAATATTTTACAAGTTCATTCTCAGTTCTTTGCCAATTGATCCTATTTTAATATTTATTACTTTTATCACACTAGTACCAAAGCTCCCAATCAGATTAGTGCTCCATTGTGCTTGGCAGTGTACACACCTTAAAATGGTCCCTGTCCTTTACTGTATGATCTGCCTCAGGTAAAAATACATATACCTTACCAAAATCTAAAGTGAGAACATCCAAGGAAGATGGATTTACAGCACTCATTTTTATCTGTTATGTGAGCTGTAAGGGCAATAGTAGTACTTAGAGTCTATGTCTACACTGCACAGTACTTGCAGTGGTATGTAGCTAGATATTTCTGTAAAAATCAGGCTGCCTCCACCCTGTGGCATGTAGAACAGAGTCAAGGAACAGCTCTGGCAAGGGGAAAGAGCAGGTAAGCTGCAGGGGAGGGAAGTAGGGGGGAAGGGATCCAGTAGTGGGGAGGCAATGGGACACTATATCACTAAAAATAACAGTGTAGATGGGGAGGCACCACTTGGTTGTGCAGTGAGCTTTGTAGGGTACATACCCACAGAGTTCAGGTGTGTTTTTATTTGTCCAATCAGTGCCTCAGCACCGCTAAGTGTGAGCATATGTACGTGCAGTGTAGACATCGCAGGGATCTATTTGAACACTGCACGTAAGAGCTCCTGCACCACAAGAAGGACTTAATTTTCTTCTAAATCAGATGTCACAAAATACACAGCAGTAACATAACACTCATATGGAGATACAGCACCATCTATTAGAGTAGGTGCTGTCTATACCGATCATTGTACTAGACATTCTAACAGAAACCTCAAACCTATGTAAGGAAGCATTAAATTATATATGTTTGAAAAGAAACAAAACCAGCTTAGGTTTCCCGATACCAGTGTATTAGTTCATCCTCTGTCCCTGTGCCTTACCTCTGCAAGTTTGTTGCAAGTTACCAGGTCAGCCAATTGTGATGTTGTAGCATGACACACTTAATAAAGTGCTTTGGTGCTTACACCATCATGTTCTTAGACAGATAATTGCCACCTATTGCACAGAGAAAAGATATGTCTGGTGGGTAAGGTTCTGCACTGGCAGTAAGGATATCTGGGTTTAATTCCTGGCTTTGCTGTACCCTTCATATGTGACCCTAGGAAAACCACTGTCTTTATGTCTAAGTTCCTCATCTATAAAATGGAGATAACAACACATCCTCACAGCTACTCTTGTTTGTCTTGTCTCTTTAGGTGTGTGTAATTTGGGCAGGAACCCTCTGTGTTTTTATTTTGCCTAGCAGAACAGCGCCCTGATTTCGGGCCTCTATGCACTCCTTGTACAAAACCAGAAACAACAGCATAAATTTGCTGTTTTATATCCAAATTGAGTATCACACGGTTCTAAACACAAATTACCTTCTAAAGCAGAGACAATGAGGGAAATCACATTTTATTGTCCACAGTGCCCTCTCACTGGCATAAGCAGTAATGTTTTCCTTGGGTATTCTTTCCATTCAACTGAGTACACAATCAGAATGGTATTAACCCTGAGATGCTTGACCCTAGAAGATGACGAGTGCCCCCAGCAAGAGGCTCAGCACCCATGGATGCAATGTTTGGTGAGGCACTTAGTATCTAGCAGGGTCAAGCGTTGCAGGATAGCTATCATAAATCATATGCAGCAGTGACTAAATCAAATATCACGTTCACTATGTCTGCAAATTTTGCCATTATGTTTGACTGAAAGGGTGTCTTTCATCCTTGTGTCACTCTAGTTTTATACTAGTGTGACTCCATTGATTTCCAGGTGGGGAAGTGGGGAAGGAGTTATGATATGTTAGGATATTAATAAATAGTGTTTGATAATTGAGTCAATCGAACATTACAAAAAAAAAAAAAACACTGTTAATTTCCCCTCCCATAGAAAGCCCGCAGCAAACTACCAGACAATGACAATTTCAGTGTTGACTAAGGAGGTAGGTATGTGAAAGGCACCAGATTTAGAAGATCCCTAAGACAGCCTTCTGTGGCATGCTTAAAACTTCTCTCTTCCTACAGGAATTTGGTGGTAAAATACTTCTTGCCCTCCTTCAGGAGTGAATCTGAATGGAGAACTCCTAGCATAGGTGAATTTATCACCCCCTGAAATGGCAGGGGTGAATCAAATCCAGTGTGTCTTGAAACCCATCCTGAAAAATTAGTCTCAGTTTTCTTGGATGTTGTCCTGTGAACTGAAAATTAGTTACAGGCCCACAGCCAAAGGGAAGTGATGATGTGTAATCTGTGGTAGATGGAGTTGGGGAAGAAGTGTCCTTGAAAGAGTGTGATTAGGAATTAGTTCCAGGCTTAACTTTATTTGATTGCTTTGGGCTCCAGTTCAACAACAATCATCAGCTGGGGAGAGCAGCAGTGATATGAGACTTCAGCAAGAGTTTTGAGCATTACAGTCTTGACTGTGTACTCCTCAAAAAGGAAGTTTGGTGGAGCAGAATGCTCAACAACAGTTGGGGTCAGGACTCGTTCTGGTTTATTTGACATTGGAATCTGGCTCTTTATTTTTATGGAATCATTTAATCAAAACTTGACAGTTTCAGTGAGATTTTGGGCTAGCTGCTGATGATGGGAGAAGACAAGTATGTAATGGTGCTGGAGGAGAAAGAGGCAAAGGGAACTTCTGATATTAGTTTTCACATTTATAAATGCACAAAATTCTCTCTTTTAAATGCAATCTTCTTGCTTTCCTATGCTCTTTGTCACCTATGGAATATTCTCCTTTTCTTTTACAGTGTGTGATGGGATGGATGTACCACATGCTAGTCAAGAAAGGGCTAACCTCACACTATCAGCAGAAGAAGTCCTGCCCCTTAGACCATGCTGGACACACTCCAGTAGCTGCCTCAGTATAAAAGGGAGCATCCCAGCTCGCTATAGGCTGACCATCAAGGAAGAAGGATGCATGGTGGATGCTCCAGCCCAGAGGTTGCTACAGCCCTTGCCCAAGGCAGCCAGTGACCTGGAGTCCAAGGCAGGATTTCTAGAGCCCACAGACCTCTGACTGGAATCAGCGTCTCAGGGAACTACCCATGTTGAGGAGTCTGGAGTGTTGCCAACCTACAGACTACCTCCTCAGGAGACAGGTAAGAAGTTGCCCAGGGACAATTTCTCATCAAATTTCAGAAAAACCTTTGCACCTCACCTTTACAGGAATGATTTTCAGACATTTTTAGCAAAAATCAAGTTTAGCAAATGTTTAAAATCATATACATCCCCTGTTGAGGGAACTATACTTTGCTTTAACAAAGATAATTTTTCTAATTTAACAAAGGGGTTCTCAAACTTTTCTATAATTTTCAATATTTTTACAGAGGAATTTTATCTTGTCTCCACCTGCTTTTCTATTCCTGGTAATACAGAGCACCTCCTCTCCCATTCACAATAGTGCAGGCCACCTGCTTTCTCTTTCACAATTGCATAATATCCCAGTGACAATTACAAGCGATTGGAAAATTGCTGCAAAATTAACATTAGGGAAATATTTACATATTGATTTTTCTTTTAGAAAGGAGATAATTGCTAGTTTTTCCTCTTCATTTCATCTCCTCTCCCAAATGTTCTATTTCTTTCCCCTGAAAACATGGAGCCAGCTGTTCACAGAGTAAATGCACTGTAAAACACTAGTGCTCCATGCAAACCTCTGTTCCAATTGATCTTTACCATCTATAACTGCTGTGACTCCTAACCCTTCCAGTGATCCAAAGGGCACTGAGCCCAATAAGAGACTTTCACCCTCTTGTGGGATCAGGCTCCATGACAGTTAAAATGCAGGAATTCATTTTGCCCTTCAGACCTGAAAGAGTGATTTGAACCTTGCCATTCATTTTGGTATTTAACCATTGATCAGTAAGAGAACAACAGTGCTGAAAATGAACTGCCAGTGATTTCCCCCATATTAAGGCAAATTAGAAATCAGCATCTGGGGGTGATAATAAAATAAGCTATTTAATTTGTTAGATTGCTCCCCTGGTTTTTGTCAGTTTCTAAGTGAATTCAAGTATTTTAGAGACATTATACTTTACTGGATTGTTGCAAATGACTTTAATTCTCAAGAGTAGTTTATTTATCAAAAATACCCCTAAGTTTTCTTGAATAGTTAGTGTAAAGGGAAAATAAAAGCATGCTAAAAATCACAGTACTCATCAGATGATGGACACAGGGCAATAATTTTTTTAAAAAATCATTTAGTGTCTAGTTTCCAGTGGACCACAGCTGACTACTAATTGGTCCCTTTACATCGTTCTGCAGCTCATTTTTCACTTCAGCTGCTGTTCCCTCTTTTTTTCTAAATCCAACAATCTAAAAATCTAGTGATAAAGCTTGTGCTAATTTACATAACAAAGGTTGCTATAGCAACCTTTCAGAATGGTACCAGAGGCAGCGTACTAGAAGTAACCTTTATCTTTATGACAGAAACATACTTTAAAGGTTTGTGGTAGTGCTGTATAACTCAGTCTTTTCCCCTCAATTTGTTTAGTCATGCAATGAAGTCAAAATATTCTAATGCTGATCTCACACTCTGCAGCTAGTGGATTGCTGGTGTCATTGAAAAAAAATTGGGCTGTGACCTCATTGAATATCAGACTTGAAGAATGGGTGAGCATTTGAACATACAGCTTTCAGGCTACATCCACACTAGACTGACAATATGCCATGAACAAATGTGTCCCATTAACCCCCAGTTACCCACAATGAAACCTTTAAAGCACATGGCTCAAAGCAAATGGAAGGTGAGCAAGCTGGCGTGCCTGAGTGGCTAAGTATACACGTAAGGCTAGGGCATAGTTTGCAGTGTGGATGGAGTAAGAGTGGCTACAGAGACTTGAGTATCAATAGTTCTCCACAGCAATTCTCACAATGGCCTGAACACTTTTCTTACTGACTATTACACAGTATCAGAGTGCCTGTCCCCCTGTGTGTATGCTGCACTTACCTCATCAGAACAGCTTTTCACAGCACTTTTTATAGATGAGCTATGGATCCAGATCTTAGAGTAGCCACTTGGCCCAGTGAGCATACAGGGGTGCTGATCATTGTTTGTAAGGAAGGATCTGCGCTGTCAGAGGAACCAGAAACCAGGTTGGTTATCATGCCTCCTAATCCTCTTGTAATGGGGTTGACCAACCTTCTCCTGAGTTCAGGTAGGAGAGGAGAAGGAAGACTCTCCTGTCTGCAGGCAAGAAGCTCAGCCATACTCACACACATCTGCCAGAGTGGTCAGTCATGGATGCAGGAATTGATGGCTGTGTTCAATAGAGGAAATAAGATCTACTATAAAGAAAGGACAGTATCCCTGCACCAGGCTGCCTCCTCAACCACAGCTAAGTGACTGAGGCAGTATCAAAGAACCATCCTGACCAGAGGCAAACTAATGGGGTTCCATTAAGGGCAGAAGTAGCCCTCTAAAGGACCACACCCATAGCTGGTGACACCTTTCCATGAATATCTCTTCTTTTTGTTGCTAAATTCCCCTAATCCAGGAGGGAAAAGGAGCATCTTGCTCAGCCTTTTCATGACCCGACTTTCCCTTCCTGATGCTCTGATGACTGTTCTTGGATCTGTGTTTCAGGCAAGGCCAACAATCTTATGCATGCCCTCTGGAAGATGTTTGTCCAGTCCAAATATACAGATTCTGTAAGAATACATTTAGTTAATGAAGTACTTTGGCAACCTTAGATCTAAGTTTTGAAACTTCCTTTCCTCTTTCTTGACATATTGTTGTCTACTAACACAGATAAATCAGGGTGGAGAGGCTTAGAGTCTTTGGGATCCCTCCTTGGACACATCTTCGGGATACTCCAATGAAAGCAGGAAGATCAGGCCAATCGGAAAGCCATCACTGTTTCCACTTGAAAACTGTCCCAAACTTTGGTAATTATTGAAGGTTGAGGTGTTTTACTAACCTGTTGTGGAGAGGTGTAAGTGCTTGAACCTAAGAAAAGAATAGCTTTAATGTAAGAACACTCTCATGTTGCGTTTGAGCCTAAGCAAAGTATAGCTTTACATTCCAAAGGGGTAGCCGTGTTAGTCTATTGTAGAAAACAATTTCCACAACACAATCAAACTTAGCCTGGAACACTCCACACAAGAGATCCACTTTCTGGACACTACAGTGCAAATTAGCGATGGGCACATAAAGACCTCCCTATACCGCAAACCTACTGATCGGTATAGTTACCTACATCCCTCGAGCTTCCATCCTCGACACACCACACGATCCATTGTGTACAATCAAGCCCTAAGATATAACCGCATTTGCTCTGACCCTTTAGACAGAGACAGACACCTTCAGGATCTCTACCAGGCATTCTTAAAACTACAGTACAAACCCGCAGAAGTGAAGAAACAAATTGACAGAGCCAGACGGGTACCCAGAAGTCATCTACCGCAGGAGAAGCCCATGAAAAACAACAACAGAACGCCACTGGTCACCACCTACAACCCCCAAGCCAGACCTCTTCAACACATCATCAAAAATCTACAGCCTATTTTACAAGATGATCCCTCACTCTCTCAAGCCTTAGGAGACAGACCTCTCCTTGCTTTCAGACAGACCCCTAACCTTAAAAGGATACTTACCAGCAACTACAGATCACAGAGCAGAAACACTAAATCAGGAACACAGCCCTGCAGCAGACACGCTGCCAACTTTGCCCTCAGATCTACACTGATGACACCATCACAGGGCCTAATCATGCCACCTACTCCATCAAGGGTTCGTTCACCTGCTCATCCACCAATGTGATTTATGCCATCATGTGCCGGAAATGCCCCTCTGCCTTATATATTGAACAGACAGGACAGTCTCTGTGCCAAAGAATCAATGGACACAAATCTGACATCAGAAATTGCAACACTGCAAAACCTGTAGGGGAACACTTCAATCTCCCTGCTCACTCCCTTGACGACTTGTTAATAGCTGTGTTGAAACAGATGAATAACAAATCACAGCTTCAAAGAGAGTCTGCAGAACTCGAACTTATATGCAAATTTGACTCAGTTGTCTTGGGGTTAAACAGGGACTATGGATTTTTCTCTCATTACAACAAGTGATTTGACCTCCCCCTCCTCTATGTGCTGTTCCCCAGTGTTTTGAATCCTAACACCTATTTTGATTTGCTGTTACAGCCTGACCTGATGCTATGTCATACACTCCCCTGCATTTAATTTCCTCCCACTCTGTAACTTTCCTATCTTCAAAGCGTCTGACGAAGTGGGATTTTCTCCCACGAAAGCTCATGCGATAAATAAATCTGTTAGTCTTTAAAAGTGCCACAGGACTCTGTTGTCTATAGCTTTAAAGTAAGCATATTTGTGTTATACTGTTTCTACAAGGTCATCTATTGGCAGGATGGTCATGTCTCTATTTGACTTGTTTCTTGACAGCACCTCACACATCATGAACTTTGGGTTGTCAGAACACAAATTAACACTGTGGTTTCTAAAACAAATTTAGCAAATTAAAAGCTACTTTGCCTCTGCGTCTATCTATTTATTGGTCTCATGTCAGGCATTGAGGACCCTGGAGCCAGGAGTGGGATGGAATAGAAAAGTTTTGGGTTGGGAAGGGAGGAAAACATGTCAAGACAATTTATATTTCTGTAATGAAAAGGTATTTACAACATTACTTAGTTCCTTATACAGTTATAGTGCTTTTCCCAGGTGTCATTTTCTTTTCTTTATAAAGAACAGCTGCTCTTGTGGGGAAAGGGAGAGAAGGGAAAGGCCTGGTTTGATGAAGAGAGCAAAGCTGTTTACAGCTTTTATTTGTATAAGGAAAAGGTACAGAGAAACATACTGGGGAAGGGAGGGAGATGTGTCCAGTTCAGCAGTTATAGAAAAATAAGTGTCGTGCTCCTTTCCTGCTTTGGGAGGTGAAAGCTTGTGGTGAGGAACTGGATTTTCAGGAAAACTAATAAAGATACAGCGTTTCTCTTCTTTGTCCATGTCACTGTCATCATGCAGGTACAGGGGCAGAATTTTCTGGTACTGCCAGCTGCGTGGGAATTGTGGTTCAGATCCCCTATGGCATGTGCTCTCCGATTTCCAGCTGAGAATGTAATCTCTTTCCATTCAAATTCTCCCGCAGTCCTGCAAGGATATGTCAGCAAATGTCTCCTGCAGCAGGAATTCCAGTTAATTCTACAGGTTCATAGGCCATGTAAATGTACTTGGACCACCTTCCTAGCTGACCATTCCCCTCCATTCAGCAATATAGAGAAGGGTGATCATTAGCAAAAACATCTTCCAGGTATATAATACTTGATCCCCTGCACAGGATTGGAAACCCACTTCTCTTTCCCATTGTGGTTCTTTGAATACTGGAATGTGCTCCAACTGTTGGCCAGCCTTAAAAGAAGAAATTGTAAATTGGCAACAGGTCCTTTTCTCTGCTCCAAAACCCATAACTAAATCTATATAAAGAGTTTAAATGGTTAAAACCACTAATAATCTTTTCTCACCTCTGTGTCTCTGCTCACAGGCAAACAGTTTATGAGAATCAAGTATGTCAAGACAGTTACTTTTCAACATTTCAAGAATCTTTCAAAACTGTGACCTTCTACAGCAAAGTTATATTATGTGGGGGGATATCTTAGCTTGTTCCCAAGGCCCAAAATATATTAGTTTCTTTCTTTCTCCATTGGTAGGACCTATAGCTCCCAACAGTGCAAACATTCTGCAGAGATGGCAGGAGCAAAACCCAGAGAAGGAAGAGGAAGATGGAAATGGGCCACAGAAGTCTTGCTGACAGGGATGGAGAGGGGAATGCAGGAGCAATTTGAGTTCCTCAAGGAAAGGAAACAGCTGGCTTTTTAGTCAAAGAAGAGAGAGGGGAGAAAATGACACAGGCAATGGGAGCATTCCCTAATGAAGCAGCTAATAGCTCTGGTGGCTAGCAGAGTATAGAGTCCTCCTACTGTTGAGGCCCCAGGACCAGCCTATCAGGGTCTTCCTCATCTTCTCGGACTGCCATCTAGGGTGCTCTTCAATCTGAAGATCCCCTGCCAAACACCTCTCCAACTGGAAGGAGAACAATAATGGGACTGCAGGAGTCCCAAAACGCCAACTTTTATTGGCCCATGAAACTCTCTGTGGGAGAAATCCCTGAATGTTACCAAGAGCCATTATTGTCCTTCATTTACTCCTCTAAAGAAGGAGAAGATGGGCACAAATTTGTTAAACTGTGGGTGTTGTTATTGGTTTTCATCAATACATTTCTTTGTATTTCCAAAATATGCCCTTCATTCAAAAAATGCTCTTTAGAAAATTTGACTGATGAAATGTTTAACAGTTTATTGTTGGCCTATGTTGTCTTAGTTGTTCTTTTCACCTTTTTCTACAAAGTAAACATTCAGTGTCACAGTTTCATTAAAATGTCTGCATTTGTTTGTAGTGAACTTAAGGTGTTGTTTTTTGGTTTGTATATGGGCCCAATGATTTTTAATTAATGTGGTCATATAATGTTTAACATTTTGGCATCATTACAGTTGAAAATATTTTTTAGTCAGTCGGTATCCTGTTGTGCCAGGATGTTTGTAGACAGGGACATTTTCCTTGCTACCTGGGACCTAGAATCAGTATGCAGCTATATGAAGTCTGGCTGCCTATACAGACTTTGTAAATTGAGTATGTCCAGAGCCCACCAAAAATTCTCCATTCCCCCTCACAAATGTTGTGCAGTACTCAGAAAGTCCTGATCATACAAACAGTATTTGCTACTTTGGCATCTAAACGGGTTCACAAGCAACACCAAGGCTCTTTGGGTGCATCTACACTTACAAATTAAGTTGACTTTTGGAGGCTTAGGTTGATTTAAATTACTCTACGTCCACACTGGGCTTTCCTTAAATCAACTTAAGCATTTCCTTAAGTTGACTTAAGGAAAAGTTAAGTTGACTTAATAACACCTCAATTTAGGTCAATTTAACTCTTAAATCGACTTTATTAGGTTGACTTAAACCAGTGTGGATGGGTATTAGCGCCTAAATCCACCTTATTAAGTTGATTTAAAGTGTTAAGTTGACTTAATAAGGTCGAAAAGGGGCTCTGTCTACAGTTGAAAAGTTAATTTGACTTTTGTTAAGTTGACTTAATAAGGTTGACTTTAAGTTGACTTAACTTTTCAAGTGTAGACATAGCCTTTCAGTCTACCAAAAATCCATTCCATGATCATTTCGCAGCTATTTAGATTGAAACTGAATTCTTTTTTCCTGGGCCATTGATGTGGGGATGTAGATTCATGAGGTAATGTATGTGCGGTCCCATAAAATGACAAATGCATTGTATAGAAGAACATAATTTCTGAGGAATCAATCCTTTTCAAATGCAATCCTAATCTCAGCATCCTGCTATCATGAACTTTTCCAGTGTTCCCAACAGTGACATTTATGAAAGTGCTTCTGTGGTCCACTATCCCTTGAAAAATGATGGAATACTAACCTTTTCCCTTCTGCTGAGCAAAGATTGGTCTCTGCACAATTTGGAAAATATGGCCCCTAAAAATCTGCTCTTATTTCTGGAACATTTCTTCTGGCAAACATTTGTGAGAAAACAATAGTTTTAACTTCCTCACAAACCTCCACAACCATGACCCCCAAAGTGGATTTTTCAGTCCCAAAGTAGTTTGCAATGGACCTATACCTGTCTGGGGTAGCCAACTTCCACAAGGAAATAGCAATTCTCTTCTGAGCAGGTACAGCTTTCCTGAATTGAGTTTTCTGATGGTGGATGGTTGGTGCAAGTGCCTCACACAGCTACATGAAAGCCTGTTTCTTCATGTGGCAGTTCTGTGGAGCCAGAGCTGGTGATTCCAGGTTTCCAAAATGAAGTAATCCCACCACACTGGGCTCATTCTCATGTACCGGAAGCAATGGTGAACTGAAAGGGATACTGTGGGAACAGCAGCAATTAATGTAACTATTTCATAAATAATTTTTCATAGACCCTCATTGCTTAACTTCTTCAATGAGTTAGGAATTACTGCTGAAATAGCATCTGGGCTATTGTCCAATAACCCAAGGCATCTTGTTCACTGCATAAAAGTTTTTCCTGTGATGATGAACAGGAGGAAGACATCTTCTTCCAGCTGGTTCATTACCTTTACCAAATTTTTGAAAGGAAAAAATTGATGGACTATGTGATCCAGAAATGCAATTGTTTCATTTGTTAAAGCAAGGAGCAGCACTGACAACTTAAACAAAGTGGTTCCTAGAATATCTGCCTGAGACAAAAAGAAACTTGTGTATCTAGAGCGGTAATGTAGACATGGGTTTATGCGTGTATACAACTTAATACCCATGTCAAGCACACAATATGTAGATGCTTGAGCATGGATATGTGGAGCACACACAAGCATGAACATGATCAAATACCTGGGTATGTGCGCCAGTGTAGACATAGCAGCACATATTAGGCTGGCTATGATGAGTGTATACAGCTTCTGAAGTTTGTCAAATCACTTTCTCAAAAAATCTTAAGTAGTCTATAATCATTTTGTTCACCATCTGTTTTATTAGACATTCGCTGGTCCATAAAATGGTAGTACTATATTCCCATAGCTACAAGACTGTGTGAAGGAGTTAGCATCATTTTGGGGACTTTATATGGCTTGTGTAATACAGAAGATCAAAATTCATGATCCCAGTGGTCCCTCCAGCCTTGGAATCTATGAAGAGAACAAAGGATCTATACCAGGGATTGGGAACCTATGACACACATGACTAGTTTGAGTGGCATGAGGAGTTCTGGCTTGAGCCGCACCTCTCCTGGCTCAAAGTAGCACTGCATGCATCCCTGTCAGCCCATCTCTGTCCCTCCCTTTTTCCATGTGGGCCCAGCCACTGCCATGGGGAACTCCGCGGCCACTATGGTCCTACAGACGCGCCCCCCCCCCCAACCAACTGCACTGCTGCCAACACCAAGCCTGGCCCTCAGATATTCCCCTGGCACTGTCACTGGGCCCAGCCTGACGATGCTCCCCCACCACCACTGCCTCAGTGACTGAAGGAAGAAAGGAGGAGATTTGGTATGCACTTTCTGAAAGGTTTTTGATCCCTGATCTAAACTTAGACATTACAGAACAAGGACCTGCAAATTCATGCAAATAGAAAATAACTAGTGATGAATCTGGAGAATTGGAAATTACCAGGCATAATAAAATGACAGAAGAAATTCAGATTATTTTTATATAAGGAAAATGTAGAGTGCTGCACCAAAATGTAGTCTTGATTACTTTAAAAAAAAATCAGCTATGCTAAAATTGGGTTTGTAGTATTGTAATTCGATAGAGAAAAAAAGTATTTGTTACTAACAGAATTTTTCCTGTCCTACATTCCTGTGCACTGTCATACAGCTGCCACATTTCACCCCAGGGATGACACATTTCAGCAGTTGCTGAAATACTGCTATTAAGGCAGGAATGGCAGCAAAGGTCAGAGAAGCTATAGCAAAGGACACAGAAGATTTTCCATCCCAATCTCCTGTTTTCAATCATACACTCACTTATAAATTTGCAAAACTTTCAGCTTAGGAGCTAAAATTTTCCAGGTTTGCTCACTGCTCAAAAATGAATTATATTTTTTGTTTGATTTCTTTCTAAAAAGTTTAAGGGCAACTGGTTTAGCAATTTTTGTGTATAAGGAAAGGGGACAAAATACATTTGCTCCTTTATGAAAAGAATCTTATGAAAGTCTATGAACTGAAATAGTTATGAGAAGAAAGAAAAAAAAATTGATGGTGAAAGGTGACTGAATGATATAGTAAAGCCAATGGGACTATTCATGTTCAGAGACTGGAGCATGCGCTTTTGCTTTGTTGTAATATGTCTTACTCTGAATCCATATATTTGAAATATATTTTCTGTCAACAGCCAGCTTTTATTAGGTGCTATTCAAAGCGGGCCTGATTCAAAGCCCATTGAAATTAATGGAAAGCTTATCATGGACTTTAGAAAGGCACCAAGGCTATGTCTACACTGGCAATTTAAGTCAACTTAAGGAGGCTTAAGTCGACTTAAATTAAGCCACGTCCACACTAGGCTTTCATAACATTGACTTAAGAAATTCCTAAGTCAACTTAATGAAAGCTTAAGTCGACTTTGTTACTACCACTCATTAAGTCAACTAACCCTTAAGTCGACTCCTTAAGTTGACTTAGGGTTGGTGTGGACATGGAGTAACCCTTAAGTCAACTTTATTAAGTCGACTTAAGGGTGGTTAAGTCGACTTAACAAAGTGGACTAAGTTGACTTAAAGCTAAGCCAACTTAGTCCACTTTGTTAAGTCGAGTTTAATAAGATCGACTTTAAGTTGACTTAAAGTTGATCTTATTAAAGTCGACTTCACAAAGTCGACTTAACTTTTCTAGAGTAGACATAGCCCAAGATGAAGCAGTTACTTAGTAGCAACAAATTATCATTATTCCTCTCTTACAATTAACCTACAGGCCGTTGTGTATCTACTCTATACTTTTCAGATACATTGCTTTCAAGGATGATTATCTGGCATTAATTTAGTAGAATATACTAAAGATGCTACACAAGAGTATCTAATAAAGTAGAAAAATTGTATGTTATTCAAGTTATAGTATGATCTGAGAAATAGTGTATGACCATATAATTAAGACTGTATCAGAATTAAGATATACAAAGGGAGAGACTTAAAGTTGCACATTCTACCTTAACTTTGTCAATGCCTGGATTTAGATGATTAAATGCACACCTTTAGCATTCTCTTAATGTAGGGTTTTGTTTTTTTTTCGGATGAGAGTTATGTAAAGTGTTTTGGGATAGTTCAGGATAAAAAGCACTATCCAGATGTACAATGGTATTTATTTTTTAGAGGGGGATGAATGATGCAACATTTTTCCTGTATTTGTCTGAATTTAAAAATGAATTAACTTTATTCATGAGTGCACCCATTTTACCTGATCACTTTCCACAAACATTCCAGAAATTTTGTTTTATTTGCATAGATGCTCACAGAAAGTGAATGTTAACCTCTCATATTCAAGTATTTTCCCAGGTAGTTATGCATGATATAGTATAGGACCCTAGTGGGGCAAGGTTCTTCAAATTTCTAGGTTCTATCACAGAGGTAGTTAGCTGAGTAAGACAAGGATCTAACCATACCCCTTCATTCATGAACCATTTGTGAAATTGCTAGCACTAAAAAAAAATGTGTAAAATTCATTAAAGGTTTGTTTATATTGTGAGTTAGTGTGAACTAGCCGGTGTGTAAATTTTAGTGTGCACCTGTATATTTCACACTAACAGATCTGTGTGGACTTTCCTGGTATGCAGTAATAGTTTCCCAGTGTGCATTAATGTAGTCTTATTTCAAACAGTACAACATCAATGTATACTAGAGAATAATTAGTATATATAAGCATATTCAACACAGGCCAGTTAGCATGCAATGCGTTAGTGCACATTAGGTTTTACATCCCAGCTTGTGTACGCTAGTACACCATGTAGACAAACCGTAAGTCTGCTTATTCATTTGCCTCTCAACTGCTCTCTCTCTCTAAGACAGTTAAAGTCACAGCTATTTCTTTAAGTCAATCTTCTTGGTTTGTTCCAACGCTCTTTAAAGCTTAGATGGATGGATCAGCCACCTGAGGTAGAAGACAATCTAAAATA
Source organism: Pelusios castaneus (assembly GCA_007922175.1). Classification (NCBI taxonomy): domain Eukaryota; kingdom Metazoa; phylum Chordata; order Testudines; family Pelomedusidae; genus Pelusios; species Pelusios castaneus. Next base: position 4,655,658 of record ML685784.1, read on the forward strand.
GAGTCCAACCTTTTTGAGTGAGGGGTCACATTGCAATTCTTTTCTCAGTTGGAGGGCTGGTGAGCAAATTTTGGATAGATAAGGCATAGTAGAAATTGATCTTACTATTAATAAAATTTAACCCTTCCCCCACACCCCTTGCTGGCTCTCTGACTCCTTCCTCCTGTCCCATACTACTTGGGCTCCCCAACCCCTTTCCCAGCTGGGCGCAGCATGGGCTCCACTTCCCTGTTGGCTACCTGACCCCTTCCCTGGCCCTGGTGCTCTGTGGGCTCCCTGACCACTTCCCTTTCTTGAGCTCTGTCAGCTCCCCGACCCCTTCCCTGGCCCCTGTTGTGCCATGCCACTGCTTGGGCTCCCCAACCCTTTTCCCCATGGGCACTATATACAGTATTGCAATATGGGAGTCACTAATGCTGTATTCACAGGTAAAATTACCTTCCACTCCTATTCACCATTTCACTGTTTAGACATCCAGGGATTAAATTAGTCCTTTCTGTGATAGCATTGCAGTGAGACCTCATGTTCAGTTGCTTACTTCCTATGATCCCTAAATCCTTTCCCTGTGGGCACTGCTCCCCTCCTCCCCTTCCCTTTCCAGGAGCCGGTCTCTCTCCACCACCTTTGTCTTTCCTTTCCCCGTGCTGACTCCCCTGTCTTTCTCTGTGCTTTGGTCCTCTCCCTCCCCGTCTTTTCTTGTGCACCAATCCTTTCCTTCCCCTGTCTTTCCCGGCATGCCAGTCCCCACGCAAGCTCCCTGTCCTACTGGGGAGGGGCTGAATCCAGCCCCTGAACACAGCGATCTGGTCAGGCCACTCCCCTCTGCAGCTGTGTGCAGGGCAGAAGATTTAAAAGGGCCCCAGTTGACCCTAGCTTCTAGGCTCCTACGGCAGCACTTCACGGGTCACAGGTTGGACGAGTCTGATCTAAGCCATCTAAGGTTGAAGATGGATCAGCCTTGTTAAAATTATGCTCATCCAGCAATGGGTCAAAAACTCTTGACTTGTGTAACAAGACAACTAAGCAGTACAATTCAAACTTTGATTACTGGAGACAGTCAATCCATATTGCAACCAAAAATGTGCAATACATTTGAATAATGAGTTAGGTTGAGGAAATAATTATCAGTTCTCTGATATTCAGAAAACAGGAAGATAGGCTAAGAACTTGCAAGAAATCAGAGTTTGTTAATGTAAATACTTGTGGAAGTGCATTTTCATCCCAAATACCTGAATACACAAATGTGAATTCTGGGTTGTATGATTGCAAAATTAGCAATGCAGGTTAGTTGCATAACCAGGTATGGCACGATTTGCTAGTTTCTAATACTACAGCTGGTTAGTCATAGTGTAACTGTAAAGTGACTTTGTTTAATTACATAAATTGTGGAACAAATTGTGAAATGTGTTTTTAGCACCAGCCCTGCAAAAACCTTACACATGTGCTTAATTTTATACATGTTGAGCAGCCCTAGACTAGATCCATGATGGAACATCATCCATGATGTTCAAAGGGTAGAAGACAATATGGGAGAACAACACTCAGCATGCCATTTTAAAGACGTTTTCATAATTATAGATTAAGGCAAGATGTGATCATTTTTATCATCTAGTATGACTTCCTGTCTATTATAGGCCATTAAAATCCACCCATTTATTTCTATATTAAGCCCAATAACTAATCTGAATTTGCCTGGCATCAGCATCCACCCTTTGGTTCTTGTCGTCACTTTCAGCACTAGATTAAAGAGCCATTTAGTGCTTGTTATTTCCTCCACATCAGGAATATATTTACACACTGTAACCAAATGACCTCTCTTTAATTTTCTTACTTTGAGGCTGTGACGGGATGCACATCCGTGCAGCTCTAGGGCATGACCTGTATAACTTTTCTGTTCAGTTTTGCAGTATAATTGTGTTATTTGATGACAATTACGCTATACCAGGTTCCTCTGTGAATGCTCAGAACATATGCCATGTGATTACCAGGGTGCCATCTTCCCTGCTGCAACATGTATGTATAGATGTGAAGCATGTTACAGGGTTCAGACTCTCAGGACTCTCTCTAGCACAATGGCTGAAGATTTACACATCAAAGGGAATGCTAATGCCCTCCTCTGCTCAGGTAGAAGTGAAGAGAATCTCACAATAGGACAGCGGGGGGAGGGGTTGTGAGCAGTTGGTTAAAACAAAGACACAGAGACTGTGTGGAGAGGAGAAGCTGCAGGCTTTCAGCCGGAGAAGACACCTTCTTGCAACCAACTTCAAGCAAGATCGGGGCCCTGCCTGGGAACAGGCAGAGAATGGCTGTAAAACATCAAACAGCCGAACACCATGCACATAATCTTGGACTTTGAGGTCAGTTTAGGTAGAGATGTTAGAGTAGCATGCAGTTTATACCTTTTATTTGATAGTGGTCACTCCTGACTCATTTATAGTATGGTTCTGCCTTGATTGGCCATGTTCTCACTTGAAATCAGACTCTGATCAATAAACTAGTAGTTGTTTTACCTAAAGCTGTGTGGTCTTTAGAGGGTGCGGATGTGGGAGGCTGGGCACAATCCACTTCTTTGTTAAGTGGACGGATTTGAGACTAAGGTGATTGGGAGTGGGTCCCAATCCCTGTAGGGCAGCGGCTCCCAGGGTAGTGTCTGGGGCTGGGTGTGCTTGCTTGGGGACCAACGCCTGTGTGGCTAGTGTATTTACACCCACTGCCTGGGACCAATTACACGCTGGTGGCTGGTGTGGACTGACTCAAGAGTGAGCAGTCACCCAGCGGAGCGGGGTGAATTGGGGTTCAGGAGCGGGGTTCAAGTGGTCATAGCAGCACACCAGACCGGATTTGGGGAGCATCCTGTCACAGAAGCATTTAAGTTCTTTATTTTTCTAACTGTGAGGCATTTTCACTGACCCTCAGATAGTTTCTGGAGTTCTTTTCTGCACTTTCTCCAATTTTTTAATATCCTTTTAAAATGTGCCTGCTAGAGCTATACAGAGTATTGCACTATGGGAGTCACTAATGCCGTATTCAAAGGTAAAATGACCTTCCATTCCTATTCACCATTTCACTGTTTAGACATCCAGGCATTAAATTAGTCCTTTCTGTGATAGCATTGCAGTGAGACCTCACGTTCAGTTGCTTACCCCCTATGATCCCTAAATCCTTTTCAGAATCGGGAGTCTAGGATTCAGTTCTCCATTATGTATATATGTCATCCATTCCTTGTTCCTAGATATATAAGAGTTTTCATTTGGCTATATTAAAATGAATTTGGTTTGAATAGGCCTACTTTATGAAGAGATCCAGATCTTTGTACAATCTGGGGAACAAGCTTTGTTTGAATTATTTAGCTCTGATCTTCTATTTTTAATTACATTTTTCTTTGTACAGTATTTCAATTGATTCCTGAATTCAACAGAAACATTAAAAATTACTGGAAAAGAAAAAACGTAATTAAAAAATTGAATATCAGGACTGCATAATTCAGACAAAGGCTGCAGCTAATTTAACACCTGTAAATTCCTATGGGTGGTTATTTATATAAAGTACTTACAATTTTTATTGCACCTTTGGAGTGGCATTTAATTAATTTGGCATTTCTATGGAATACATCCCCATAGTAGCTGGGAGTTATGTACCTTGCATTTTACTTGAAAACACACAAGACATTTAGAGTTATCCCACTGCATCCTGATCCTAAATTTACAAAAGAATTAATGGGAGGTAGATAGGATACTCTGAGAGGTGTTGAGCACCCATAATTCCCAATGAAATCCAGGGCTCAAATCCTGAGAAGAGCTGATTACTGCATCTTCCACTACAGTTGTAAGAATTCAATCTTGTGTAACTCTCTTGTCAGTGTAGGTTGTGGAAATCTAGCTGTACACAACCCACAGAGGATATGGACTTCTTACTGTTATCTCCTTGAAACATTGACTTTTTAGCTCCAGTTTTAAAGCCAAATACTTTTAGCTCAGTAGGTCCCTCATTCAGTCCCCACTATTAGCTAATATACTTACAAGATATTGGGTGCTCTTAATGTTATCAGTAAAAGGGCTAGAGCTGAGCCCTCAACAGCTGTGTAGCACAGTTTCAAAATATAGGCAGGCTTCTACAGGGAACTTAGTCAGGGGAAACATCATGCTCTGTTGGTTCTGTAGAGGAGAGAGTCCCCACAAAAATATAAGATTTATTAACAGAAGACTTTGGGTTTCTCACAAATTAGAATAGAGGAATATTACGCTAGATATTTACCCTGCAGTTTTCTAATTGGATTTTTCTTTTATGGCTGGCAGAAGTGGTGAAGGCCAAAAATTATCCAGTTTATCTGCATATAACCTATCACTGCAGCTTTGCTGTTATTCCAGTGGTTTTAATACTATGTGACATGTGGTTGCTACTGTCTTAATAGCACATGAGACTAAAAACAAAAAGATTCATTTGTGTAGAAAAAAAGAAAGGATTCTATTCCTTACCAATGGCCCCCCATCACATAGAAATAATTCATCTCATTCAACACAAGCTAAACTTTAACTGTTGTTGGCACAAACAATTTTGATTTTGTTTATTTGCCGTAAGCCACATTTTAATCATTGTGATATACAATTATTAATAAAAGAGTATTTACAGTATCAGCAATGTAAATTATTTTTGCCTTAGCAATTTGATTGCTTATTTTGTATTGCATAAAGCCAATTCTAGAATATTAAAGCTGAAATAAAACTTTGTCAATAAATATTTACATATAACACTCTTAATACATGTCTAGAAGAGAACTACATGCTACATTTTGTTACCAAATTTTAACCTTCTGGGATACATTTTTACTTCTCACAATTGAATATTAAGCCAAGTGTTCTCTGCATGTTCTAATCAATGGTGTAGTGTTTTTTTGTTTTTTTAAAAAAGAAGACGTGGATAGATTACCCTAAACTAGCCTCCATAAACCACAAATAAAAAGTGGGTAAACTTCATTTACCAGCATTTTTTCTCAACTGCACTATGGCATTACTGAACCTGTAGTCACATACACTTCAGAATAAAAAAAAAGTAAGGAATACAATTAAGAACTTCCTTCTCCCTGCCATTTGAATTAATGGATAAACTTCATTATACAACTGAATAGTCAAGCTTATTATTCTTATCCTGGCTTGATGATTATAAATTGCCACTGTAGTGACAAATAGTCACTGAGGCAGGAAATGAATAATTTGATATGGTCAATATTTTGATTTGGTCAAATCTATTTAGTGCAGTTATTTTTGCAAATATTTTTTTCAGTTGACCCAATGCTACTTTTTTGGTGAACAAGTTATTTATCTAATTTTTTTTTTGTCCAGCTGTAGTAGGCAGACCAATAGAGCATTAGCTTGCCAATTAAGTTCATACTGCTGCATATTTAATTTATTTCTAAAATGAAGTACCTGTCTAATAAACTTTAGTACAGGCCTTCTGCACAGGAATGAATTTCTCTCTAGGTGTGTACAGCAAATAAAATGAACTCCTTATTATTTATAAGTGCTTACAACACCCAAACAATACATCCTCCTTATCAACACCTTGATCTTCCTTAGGTGAATGTGTGGGGAAAAAAATCACACCATATCCTAAAGTTCAACAATGTCAGAAACTGCCCCATCACCATTTTTCAGATAGTTATATCATGAGTGCATCAGTAGCTTTCTGGGAAGTGGTCAGCCTTTGGGTAAGCTGGACCCCAAAACTATTTATAGATCAGACTCTACATCTTGTCTTTGAACCAGGGGTGAACAGGAAACCAGGACAACATTTGGAGAAGAGCTCTGTTTTGTTTTGTTTTTTGTCTCAAATAGCATTAAATAAGTAAAAGATCCATTCTATCTTATCAAATTGGTTTAAGTGTATATATCAGTAATCTGGTATGAAAGGAAATTCAGCAAAATAAAGTTAGGGAAAATAGTTACAAATTATTTGAATTAGAACATCCAATAAAAATGTTTTTCCAAAATTCTATGTGGGCTGAATGATGTTTTAAAATTTGTTTTTAGAATACATTGCAAAATTTGGATTTAATGAAAATGCAGAGCTTTCGAAAACAGTGATTTGAAAAATAATATATACATATACTGCATAGTTAAGCCTAGAACATTAAGCTGAAATGTGAAGAATTCTATATCATGCTAAACTGCCACAGTAAATGTTCAAAGTCTGATAAGGGTCTGTGCTAAATCAATAAAAGCAAATGGAGAAATAAATTTAATTCCCCAACCTCATTGTGTTTCAGTCAGTCTATCACGTGTACAAGACCACTGCAATGGCTAATAAGAGATAATAATGAACATTTTTACCACATATTAATAAAATCTAGTCCCTGTGGATAATACAAGGAAAAAATGAAATGAATGATTATGTCTTTTTTTTTCTTGTTACTGAGTGAGAAGAAACCCAATGGAACAAATCACATACCGTAATCTTAAATGTAACAAGAGACTCTCTACATTTATCTGTTTTTACACATGACAAGTTGTACTTAACATCTCAAAAATAGCTTTCCTTTGCCCAATAGTCCCACTGTTATGTCAAAGAGGTGAGACTTAAGAGCACCTCTAATTGCCCATTTGGTATTGTTCCATTTTAATTAGATACTGGGAAGCAGCAAAATGTGTATCAAGAACAACAGAAACAATTCCCCTTGATCCACGTGGGAGGATGGGAAGATCTGTGCAGCAGTAGATCTTCTGGCCCCTCCCATTCCCTGCCATCTCCCACTGTTTCCATCAAGCTGCACAGAGAGCTTATATAGAGCAGAAATCTGCATCGTATGCGGGAGCCCTCTGTTAGCCTCTATTTCTATAGTGGAACTGAACCATTTTCTTTGCCAAAGTGCCCTCTGAGCTGTGGGATTCCACCAGGAATTCAACAATATACAACAAAATGTATTCATTGTACCTAGATGGTGGCCAGAGAGTACATCACAAACTGTTGGAAATCTGAGCAGTGGCAGTCATTCAAATACTGGATTAATGATCTCCAAGACATCTCTCTGACATAAAAAAAGTGTGCATGGTAAAAGGAAAAAACAAAGTTTTCTCTTTAATCTAAACTATCAACATAAGACTGCTGAAGTACCTGATTTCCTGTGTGAGTTAACGATACTGGATGCAGTGTTTAGTGCCAAGCTTTTGATCAATTAAATTGAAACCCAAATTCCTTTATACACTAGAGACACCCCCCCCCCCGCTGTCATTGGGAAATTCTGATAAATTCTGATAAAAACTAGCAGTTTATACATGTTTTCCTCATTAGGCTCTCATCTACAAGGCTTTTATTTTTCTTTTAATGAGTTAATGTGTGTAAATGTAAGTTGGTTAGAGACTTAAGTATGTCAGACTAAAATAGTCCTTGCTTCTCTTCTGGTAGCCTCATGTTATGCTTTGATGTCAAATTCAATGAACACTTTATTTATTTATTTATTTTAAGATGAACAGTCAGCCTTCCATTAAGTTTTCTCTTAATATTGAGATGTTAATGTTCTTTGAGTGCATTTGACTCATTTGTTGAGGTTCCCCTCTCCCAACCCAGAAACAGGATAATGATTTTGGGGTTAAGGCACTGAAGTGGGACTTCCAGATCACTTTCTGGCTCTATCCTATGTAACTTTGGTCCAGTCATTTAGCCACTTACTTTTGTCTACATAATAGGGATAATTGTATTCCTTTTCTCTCATCCTTTGTCAGTTTTCTTTATTTGATCTGTAAAATCTTTGCAGAAGGAGCTGTCACTTCCCATATAGCAAGTTAAGTTAGCTACAAATGGAGAAGCTGTACGCAGTGTTCTGTGAGCTACATGATTAAACTAGTGGTCTGTGGAATCTTAATTTCAAACTATATACAGCATCGGTACAATTCATTCCAGAGTCTCCCAACCAGTTAGGGCATAGCTGAGCTGTCACTTCCCACATGTCAGTATAGAACTGAGCACAATGGTGTTTCATTGCCAGTTCCTTTCTTCCTACTACTGTAATAATAATAATAAAAAATACTGTACTGTGTAGGGTTCTGAATATAAAACAAACAATCAGAATGATTTAGAGTATTTTTTTTACCTTTTCCATAAGGTCAAATAAATATTTTACAGCACAGTTTTTCCATGTTAGACTTACAGAATGGGCCATCTAATCTTTTTCATTGCTTTGATATCTTACTTTCTTTTAGTGAAATCAATCAGAATTAGCTTGGATTCTCCTCTACACCCCCATTCTGCTATTTCTGATGACTACCAGAAGTGCCCCATGTTGACACACTGACCTCTCTCTCTCAGCACAAAGCCCTGCTCATCTCACAGTTTGGTTCAGTTTGAATTTTATCCGAACCATTGTGCCCATCTCTAGCCAAACCCGTTGCAAGTTATGAGATTGTCGTCTCTGCTAATCAGTGACTCCAACAGCAGACGCAGCCAATATAAGTTTCAAACTCCACTGGTTTTATATTACACTTGGAAAGAGATTCCACAAAGGTTGTTTGTTCAGCTGCACTATGTAGCAGTTTAGACTTATTCCATGAAGGCATTAAATGGTATTTACTGTCAGAAAGCATTAGTGAGATTTTTAGTCATGTTAATACTTGGCTGATCCCTCTTGTATTAAATATGAATGTGGCAGATTAGTTCCATTAACACTGAAATGGATAACAGCTACCAGGACTCACTTAGTCCAATGCACTCCAAAACCCACAAAAAAAAAAAAAAACAAAAACAAGAGGAAAGCATATTTCCTTTCCTGCTGACCCTTAGTTGAGAGGCGATGCTATTTAAGAAACAAATTCCCTCCCTGTTCAAGACATTAGTATAACTCCCATTTATTTCAAAGGCACAGGATCAGGCAAAATGATGGCATTTATCACAGCCTAAAGCAAGGGGCCCTGCAGAGCTCCAAGGCCCAGTGTGGAGCACGCTCTGGCAGGATGCCTCCTGGAGCCCTCCAGTTGCATTGGAATGAATGCAGTCACCTAGGCTGCGTCTACACTAGTAAATTTAATTTACTCTGTGTCTACACTACAGTTTCCTTAAGTCGACAAACTGCTGCTTAAGTTGACTTAAGGAAATTTTAAGTCGACTTAATAAAACATAGTTTTAAGTCAACTTATTGGTTACGTCGACTTTATTAAGTCGACTTAAGCCAGTGTAGATGTAGAGTAGTCCTAAGTCGACTTAAAGTCGACTGAAAGGGCCCCCACAGCTCCGCCAATGACCTCCCTCCCAGGGTGACTGGCACTGCCAGAGTCTGGCGTGCTTCCCCACAGGGCAGGACACAGCCCTGCTCACCCCGCTCCTATACACTGCCCCTGTCCTGCTTAGCCCACATGTACCCTAGTACAATGAGGAAGATGCTGAGCTCCTTGGCACTTTTGAAGGGGTGCCAAGGGAAGGGGGGCACCTGAGAGGTGCCCCCCTTCCCACCATGCACCACTCCCACGTCCACCTAGCCCCTACAAGTCGACTTAGGCATACAGTGTGGACGCTCTAAGTTGATTTGGCAAGGTAGACTTTAAGTCAACCTAAATTTACAGTGTAGACATGCTAAGTCGACTTTACTTGAACAAGTGTAGATGTAACCTTCGGGTGGGCTAAATTCACTTAGTTGCCCTTCTCCAGTGCCCCACAGAAATCAATCCCAACCCCTATGGGGAAAGCAGCTGGAGACCCAGGATCCAGTCTGTACAGGACTCACGGCGAAGCTTGCTCAGAGCTACACTCACACATTAAAATACTACTAAAAACAAACATAACAATGAACTTTATTAACTACTAACTAAATAAACCTTATCCTAAGAAAACAAACTACAATTAACCAAGAACAATCCCTTGCATGAAAGATACCCAAGAGTCCCAAAGTCTGTGTGGAGTTCACCCAACTCTCAGCTACAGTCTCTGTTCGAGTGTGGAAGCTTGAGTGGCAAGAAATAGCTGTCCTCTTCTTTCTTTGCTGGGATCCTCTGTAGCATTCCATGCAGGCTCTCTCTTCTCCTCTGCAACCAGCCCTCAGTCCCATACGCGTGTCTGCAAGGTCTGTTGCAAATGACTCCTTTACATGGAGAAAACATCTTGTTCACACCTGGCTCAGCTCCTCTCCAGAACACTGAGCACATGGTCTCCCCTCAAGGCAGCTCCTGCCTGCTGTCTGCTCAGGCTGCTGCTCTCCAGTCATCTGACTGACAACATCACATCACACCAGCAGGGTACACTGTGGAGCATGCTCAAATTGCTACCACTCCCTGCTTCTGGAAGTTTCCAGTTGTGGGTCGCTAATCTGCCCAACAACAGTAACCCACCCTCAGCAGGTCTCTCAGAGATAGCCTTTTCAAGCATATGGGTTACATAGACATAGCCCTAGAGCCTCTTAAGGAGTACAGCATACTCCTTTTTGCATAACCAGCTAGTTCTTGTTGGAGACAAGGGAGGATGGCACATGGCTCACTACTCCTAACACCATACTGCCCCTTTTCAAGCAACTTGTTCCCCTCAAAAACATCAGGGTGGAGATCCTGCAAGGTATTCTAAGCTGCTATTTATTTTACATTTCTGTCTTCCACAGCCTGATACTGGCTGAGAGTGGAAGGAGCTAGCCAAGGGAAGGACACTCACACATAAAATCTACTGCAAATATTGTCTGCCTAGTGTCTTGCTGGACCCCTCAGGTCCTTTGTCTTGAATACTCAGTGAAGTTTTGGGCTTGGCCCCTCAGAGAAGACTAGGAAAAAAGGAGTTCCTGAAAATCCTTGCCCCTTTTATCTGGTCTCTGAGAGAAAATCCCCTCTGGTGCTGCCAGGAGAGCAACCTAAGCATGGTGAGTTGGACCGGCATGTGTTTTGGAGGCTGGGGTGGCAACGGTTATAGTCATGTGGATGGGGGAACTGATGGAATGGGATTTTAGTGAATGGAAAGTGAGGTCTATGTATGTTTGACATCTGAATGGTGGTGGCAGTGAGTGGTAGTAATGTGGGGGGAAGTATGAATGGAGGGGATGCACACAGTGTAGCAATCATTCTGCAAGTGAATGGAGTGAAGGATTAGCTGTGGCTGACTGGGTGAGGAGAGAGCATGAGTCAGAGGATGGAACCATGAACAGTAGTCTTCAGAGACAGGAGACCCATGCCTCAAAAAGGACACCTCTGGCCCTTGGTGTTTGCCTCATCTGCTTGCTGTCCATTCTTCTGATGCCTAGTCATCTGCCCTGACCTGAGCTGGTGGAGATCAACAAGAACATGACACATTGTACTGTCTGCTGAAAAATTAACACTAAAATGAGAAAGCTACTAATTATTCAAGTCAGTAAAAACAGAAAGAAAAAAAAACAGAATGAGGTGAAATCTGAAAGGCTGGAGGACTGAGAAAAATGTTTATAAGAAACAACGGAAACAACTTTTATATTTTTGGGCTTTGTAAGTTATGACTTTAGTCCTTTAACTAACAACTGGATAACTGATAGTTAAACTCATGCTCTATTGGTACTTCAAAAACACATTCATGACATCTGTAGGACTCAAGCTCTGAATATCATTTGGTAAAACTTCAATGCCCTTGTGGTCATTTGTGTAGGAAGCAGAAAAAATGAACTATCAATTTAAAGGCAGGATTGGGAGTCAAAAGAGTGTAACCTGCAGGATAATTCCTCTTAAATGCCAGTTTTCTCAGACTTCATGACATTATATTTCTTTCATGCAAAGGGTATGGGGCTGCAATAAGGATATTTACTTCTCTGTCACTGCAAGAGGAATTAAGGATTTGCACATTCAAAAGGTGACTCCTTTCAGACCTGTGATTACTTTCCTACTACCGTTCATTTCAAGAGAGAATTACATTTGTGTTTGTCATCTTTGCCAACTAATAACTGTTGATATTTTGGGGCTGCATTTAGTATAGTTCTAAATATATTTGACTTCTGACTAGAGGTAGTTTCTATGGTTACACCCTTCTGCTTCTATTTTTGCTTTTTAAAAGGTAATGATTTTTCATATGGAAACAAAAGCAGAGGAGAAAGTGCCTGGCTGGAATACCCATTTCATGTCCCCCACCCACTCTGGGTTTTTTTTTGTTTTTTGGTAGTTTAATTTTACTATCCTAATAGAACTAGTCAAAACTTTTTCAATGAACAGTTTTCCACTGAAAAATGCAGTTTCCTTGAAATGTGCCAATATTGCAGACTATTTTTATGGGAAAAAGAAAAGAATAGTTTTGATTTTCTCATTTTATTTCTATGGTGTTGAAATGAATTGGTTCCATTTAAACTTTCATCATTTAGATTAATTTTGAGTTGACTTTCACATTACATTTTTTAACATTATAATATATTTAATATAAAAAGGTAAAAAAAGGACTGTTGAAGTAATCTGTCCTTCTTGACAGTATGCAAAAATACCATTTGCATATTCACTTGCACTTTCAAGATTGTTGGATTATATATTAAATGGTTCTTAGATAGGGTGACTTGATTGTCTCTCTAAAACACCGTGCCGAAGTCTAAAAATGTAGATGTGTTGGAAGACACTGAGACTACCCTTCAATAAGTAGAGAACAGTCTATGTTCAGAAGCTATATAATACTGTGCAAGTTTTGCAAAACCATGAATGCATTTTATACTGGGACTCTTGGCTAAGGTTCCATTTCACAGAGAGTTTGAAACCATAAACTGTTCTTTGTATTCTTCTGTGTATATTGTGGATTGGATAAGACTTCACAGCAAGTCACTGTTTTACATAGGGGATGATGTATAGCTGTGCCATCCTGGGAGCAGTACAGGGAAGGATTTGTCCCTCTGAGGTATGGATTCTCCCTAATTACATCCAATTATAGTGGTGTAACTCTACTGATTTCAGTGGAATTACTCTTGATTTCCACTAGCGTGTGTGAAAAATCAGGCCATAACGTTAGCAACAATGCTAAAAGCCTTGGATGAAAGAGGATGGTAGAAATGCAAGCCATGATTCCACTGGGTAATAAATGGCAAGAAGTCAGTAATCAATGGGAGAATCCCTCATAACTGTGCTCTGCTCCATTCAGCAGTCTAGTCTTGTCTCTCACCTCTCCAGTGTCTGGGACACAGTATTCAGCTTCCATATTAATATATATCAGTATAACAAGGCAAGATATGAGGTCAATCTTTTGGACTGAAAGCACTTAGTTCAAAAAAATTAAAGTGTACAGTAAAATATAGTACATTAATATGAATATAAATGAAACCATTTAAATTTTGCTTTAACAACACAGACCTCAGCCTCCCAGTCAGTCTTCCAGACTCAGGCAGAGTTTTATCAAGAGTTCCTTCAATTAAGAAATTCTGCCACTCTTTGGTAAAGCCCTGGACACTTTAGTATCTGAGCACCTTACAATTACTAATGAATTTTATGCTCACAGAAGCCCTGTGATAATAGAAGTGGGTATTATCATTTTACAGAATGGAAACTGAGGCATGAGTTAGGTTAAGTGATTTGCCCACGGTAACAAAGAAAGTATGTGTCAGAACCAGGAACTGCCCTAGGTCTCTTGGGTGCTAATTGAGTACACTATTCAGTTTTTCTTTTTTTTTTTATTTGATGAGAATTTAATTCTTGCTGCAGAAACATGTGAGGATTGCATACAATTATACTGTGAAAGTGTTCAGTATGGCCTCCTCCTCCTTTACCTCCTCCTAAGTTTTGTAGCTGCTCTAGAGATTTGACTGCTGACAGGAAACCTGTTTATTTGGTTAAGCCACTGGATTGGGTTCAATTCCCAGCTCTGCAACACACTCTATGATCTTGGGCATGTCCCTTAAACTTAAATCAGCCAGTACTAACATACTAAACGCAACAACCAAAATGATACGCAAGTCCACTAGACACTAGCCTTTTATATTCCACAGGCATAGAATAGGAGAAGCTGAAGTTCACCAGTGCCTGAGGCCCCCACAAGAATAAGGAAACAATTAAGTGATTTATACTCAGATAATCCTGGCAAATGACTCACACTTTAAGCTGCAGAGGAGAGTGAAAAACACCTTCAAAATGTAGCTGTGCGTCACTTGTTAGGCTAACTGGGTATATTAAGGTTTGTGAGCTACCATAATAAAAACCATTTGGAACCTCAACAGAAGCTAACTTGTTCTATGATAGTTAGGCCAAACAATTTAAAACCATGTTTTTCATGCTGAATTAAAACTTTTGCTCCTATTGTTAAAGTAGTGCCAATAGCCATATTTAATAAATATGGGGAGAAACAGCTTCCCTGCAATCTATGCTATTGTATGGCTCTGCATAGAGCTTTGAACATCCTGAAAAGGTTTTGTTTTGTACAGATGGTACTGCTCATGGCTCTCCAGAGACCAATGGCATGATCCTCTATCACTGAAGCAGATGTCAAAACTCCTTCTCATTTCACTCATTTCCGTGGGAGTAGGTTGGGCCCTTTATCCTGCTCATCTTGCTTAGACAAATGGTCCCATTGATTGAGTAGATATTCAGATAGAAACAACATATGAGACAGATCAGAAATGGGCCTCTCTAATAAAATCCTTGTTGCTCTCCCTGTAATTTCAGACTAGGAGAAGTAAATTATATTTATTCCCTTTACAAATACACTGGGGTAAATGGACTTAATGTACGTCCATTAATAAATCTATAATAACATGACATTTATGGACCAGATTCTGCTGTCATTTACATCAGTGTGAACCTGGAGTAACTCCAGTGATTCTTAACTGCCTGTCAGCATGTGGAAATACCCAATTTCTATACACATCTTAGATATTTACAGTTAAATTAGTCATTGACAAATCTTGGTGGGCAAGTAAGGCTGTCTCCATTAGAAAATCTGCCCAGAATAAAATTTAAAGCTGAATGAGTTACTTTCCACTTTCTAAGTATTTTATTCCATCTCCCTTCTTTTTTCTTCACTTTCCATTGGTTTTCTTTGCCTTTATTATTCTCTTACTCTGTCTTTCTCCCCCATCTCTCTCTTACTATAAAGCCAAGTTTTCCCAGAAGTGAATAATGAGTTCAGTGGCCTCATCTGTGACTCTTTAAAGTGTCCTGATTCATAGTGCTGGGAACTGCCTTCTAAAAATCAAGATGTTTCAAGCTTCTCACACATAAATCAGTATGTGCCAAGTCACTTTTGAAAACCTAGGCTTCGTTCCACTTCCCCTCCTTTTTTTTCTTATTCCCATTTTCCCAATCAAAGCTTTACTCTGCCCTTTCTTGTCCTCTTTCCTTTTGCTAATTTTCTTCCTTCTTCTTCCAACTTGAGCTGTGCATTAGGAATGAATCAGAAAGGCTATGTCTATACTTGCAAGTTAGGTAGACTTAAGTAGGGTTAAGTCGACTTAACTTAGTCCCTGTCCACACCAGGCTTTCATTAAGTTGACTTAAGAAATTCCTTAAGTCAACTTAATGAAAGGTTAGGTCAATTTACTAAGTCCCCGTTTAGGGGGAGCATTTTGTTAAATCGACCTAATAAGGTCGACTTTAGGTTGACTTAAAATTGACTTTATTAGATCGACTCCCCATAAGTCTAAGAATACTCTCACTATAATCCAAAGCACATGGGAAACTATTTACCCCTTTCCCAGGTGCACTCAGAACCTAGCTATTTGTCCCAGGCAATTGGAAACTGCCGCCAGCTGTGATACATCACTTCCATGGCATTCTTCATTGTAAAGAGGTAAAAGGTGGCAGAGGAGATGTCAGAGCCCAGATAACAGTCTCTCCTAAGTTGTAGCTTCTCAGCAATCCAAGGTGGATACAAGTTAGAGACAATAGTAAAGACTTAAATTACTTTTTTTTCTTAATTCATATGGCCTGCATAAGGATTCTGATTTCAGAATTTCATAACAAGTTACCCTATGATCACTCAAATTTTTAAAAGAAATGGGAAAATGTGGAGGGAAATGGTAGTACAGAATCACTAAAATCTGAACACAGAGCTAAACAAACAAACACTATGACATCTGATAAAAACAAACAGCCTTTCTCCCCCTCCTATCATGGAAATATTTAAAATGAAAAAAAGCCACTGACTTTAGAGAGCAGATAGCCTTCTGGATCACACTGTTAGTTATCAGTTGTTCCGACAGACACCTGATTAACCTCTGGTTTGCTTTTTCCTGCTTGTGACATGACAACATTTCCTGTATTCAAAAGTTTTCTCCAGCTCCAGAAACAGCTCCAGAAACATTGATACAATACTACAGTAGTTTTTCTCTTTTCACCCATTATCTGTCTTCTTACACTACTGTATGATTTGTCCTGCTCAGCTATGGCATTTTAGCAATCTAACTCTCATGATATCCAAAAATCTCTCTTGTTCTTCAAAGTCCAAGATTGTCTCATGACCAGGCAAAAGGACAGGATGTTTCCTATTATTAAATGGCTTACCAAGCACACCACCTAAGGTCATACCTGTGGTGAATGAACTAATCAAGAATTATAGACCCTGGAGTAATTAGAGAAAGCTGGTCTGAGTTTTCAGTCTCTGGCAAACAAGCTGGAGGATCTTTAGTAAAGTGAATGTATGAGCTATTTAAAGTTATTCTTTGAAAAAATGAAGCAAAAGCAATTTTGCCATGTGTGGAGTTGTCTGCTCTGTATAAAACTAAATCTTTACCTTGCTGTATATTCTACATCAGTGTCAGTGGCAAAAGAGAGGGTGCACTTACTCCTAATATGACAGCTTGTGTGCTCTGAAAGTAAAACTAAAACTCAGAAAAACTGAAAAGACAGGTACTATGGGCCAGATCCTCATTTGGAGTGAAATGAATTAATTCAATTGACTTCCCTGGTGCTACCAATTTGCATAAACTAAGGATCTGTTCCAGTATGAGATTTTAATAAAACAGTACATGTCAGATTGCTGTATCACTAAGTTTTAAATAGAGCAATTTGATCTAATCACTTTGGCTATGTCTACACTATAAAAAGTTAGGTCGACTTTGTTAAGTTGACTTAATAAGGTCGACTTTAAGTTGACCTAAAGTCGACCTCATTAGGTCGATTTAACAAAGTGGTTTCCCTTAACCGGGATTTAGTAATTTGATCTAACTTCCTTTAGGTCGACCTAAGAAAGTGGACTTATGTTATGCATCCACACTGGGCTTAGGTTAACCTAAGAAGGGTTAGTTTGAATACCCCGTGGCTCTTATTAAGTCAACCTAAGTGTTCATTAGGTTGTTTTAAGGAAGCCCCTTAAGACAGCCTAATGAAAGCCTAGTGTGGAAGGGATTAAGTTAGGTTGACTTAAGCCTCCTTAAGTCAATCAAACTTGCCAGTGTGGACATAGCCATAGGGTGCGTCTACACTGGTAACTTAGGTTGACTTAAGGAGGCCTAAGTCGACCTAAACAAAGCCACGTGCACATGGGGCTTTTAATAAGTTGACTTAAGCATTTCCTTAAGTCGACTTAAGGTAAGCTTAAATCGGCTTAAGCCTTACATTGACTTAAGCCTTAAATTGACTCCTTAAATCGACCTAAAGCCAGTGTGGATGGGGATTAGGGCCTAAATTGACTTTATTAAGTCGACTTAAAGCATTAAGTCAACTTAATAAGGTCAACAAGGGGCTATGTCTACACTTAACAAAGTCGACTTAACTTTTCTAGTGTAGACATAGCCATAGACAGATTCTCAAAGCCATGCAAAGGAGTTAACCACACTGCTTTCATTAAATTAGTGGTCAGAGTTGAAGCAATGTGGGAAAATTCTTACTGTTACTGTCTCTTCTCTGTTTGTTTTGTGGATTAACAGCCATTCTTTCTCTAGACCTGACAATCTAGCATCTTTTTGCAAGAAAACTAGTTCACAGAGTTAAAATGAAAGGCATCTAAGTTGAATCAAGAAAACAAATATATTTTAAAATATGAAATATTTCCAGAGCATCTCTTTTTCTTACAGACTAGATTTATTTAATGACAATTGTTGTAGAATTCATGACTGTATTTTAGCCAATACATTAAAGTAGCTATTCTTTTTCCTTTTTCTTTTTCTGGTAGCTCCAAGCTACCAGATTCTGCTAAGTTGGTACACTGTAGAATCCCAGTAGCTGCATTTGGACTACACAAGCAAAGAAGTACTCATGCTTGGATCGCACAAAGAACTGGGACCTTTGTTAAGAAAATGGGAGTAGGATCTGGAAAAATCCATGTCTCTAACTTCAATTTACAATGATTTATTGAGAAACCTGTAACTTACTCAACACATCCAGAAATCAATAACACTTGTATAGACAATATAAACATTGCACATAATATAAATGCCTTTGAGTTTTTAATCAGTGCTTCAATCAATATTAGAGCTAATGAACTCATGAACAAAATCACAGTGGTCCATAAAAAGTATTTTATATCAATTTAAGAACTGGATCTTTCCATCTCTTAATCATGCAACAGTGACACTGAAGTTTATAGGCACTGTTTTACTAAATAATAACTACTTACATGGGTTTTCAGGCTCTGGTCCTATGTTTTCAATTTTTGAAATACTAGAATTAGATAAAGTGGGATGAAGATTATTAAACTCTATTTGGTTCATACATTTAAATAGCTTCAGATATGGTGGCACAAAGAGATCCTATAATGACATAATGATAAATGACACATTAGTCTTCTTTGATTCTCATTTGTCACCTAAGCAATGGTGGGACCTCAGGAGTTCTTTCCATTACTTTGTCTTGTACCAGTTTCACAATTTCTTAATCTTCAGACCTTTTTTGTTCTATGTCAGCAGTTCCCAAAACTTTTCTTTTATGCAGACCACTACATTGTCATCGAAAGTTTTTGTGGACCACCATGTAAGCAAGCCATTTTAAACATTTTTAACATAGCCTATGGCTGATGGGAGTCAAACTTCTATATCAAGGGATATTAAAAATGCAGCTATTTCTAATAATTTATTATGCTCACCCACAAACGTATTGCACTCATCACAGTACATTTACCTGCAGTAATTATCTCTCCCCTTCCCCCATGGACCACTTGCAAAACCCTCATGGGCCACCAATGGGCCATGGACCATAGGTTGGGAGCCACTGTTCTATGTTATTCTTTACTGTTTCTGTCCAAAACATCCTCTGCCTACCTCTGTTTTTAATTCCTTACCTTCTGGTATGTATCACTATGCACAGTATATTTTTTCTATACATTGTTGACATGCCTCCAAACCACTCCAGTTGTCTTTCTTAAATACAGATAATTTGTTGCCTTAGTCATTTTCTTATCACTTGGCTTTATTTTCTGAAGTCCTGAAACTCTCAGTATCCCCCTTAGTCAACTTGTTTTTGCAGTCAATATCTTTTGTTCGTCAGCTTTCCACATACTCCAGTATTTCAACCTGTACAGCAGTATTGGTTGGACAATTGTCTCATTTTATAGGAATATCTTTAGCTCTACAGACTTCACAGTATTTTCTGAATGCAACAGCAGCTAGTCTGATACTTCTTTTTATGTTATCTTCACAATTCCCATTCTTTGATACCACTCATCCCATGTACACAATTTTCCCATTTATATTCCTTTGTCTCCATCTTTCATCTTCTTCGTCTTCCAATTAACATAATATTTGTCTCTTCCCTGCTGATCTTCAGTCCAAATTGCTGCTTTCATAATCTGCCTTGTCAATTTTTCTCTGTAAATCCTCTTTGGTCAATGCTATTCATCAGTATCATACACAAATCTAAGGCTATTCACCGTCTTCCTATATAATGACTCCTCAGTGGACCAGCTATTATTGCTTCCAATACAAAGCTGAACAAATCTAACAATAATATGCATCATTTGTCTCACTCCTACTTTCATTCTAAACCATTCCATCAGCTTCTTGTCTGCTCTCACAACATTCACTGAGTTGCTGTAGATGTTTCCTATTAGATTGTTGGCACATTGTCTGGAGTGGTTCACAACTAAGTGCACCTACCTCAGAACAGACCTTCAGAAAACAGGGCAGACCTCCAAACTGGTTGTGTGTTCTATAATTAGATATCACCAAGCCGGTATCAAATGTGAACTCCTGGGTCACTACATCAGTCTTACTATGGACTTTGTGATAAAAGGGCACTTAAACAAAAAGTCACAACACATTAGATTGCTCTCTCTCCAAAGAAAGCAGTAATTTACCCCAGATTGATTGGTACTCTACATCTAACACCAAAGACAATGATGGCAACCAATACTATAGTAAGCTAACTTAAGGTCTATTAGCTAAGAAAAGGAAATGAGAGTTTTTGAGAGGTTAAAGAAGGAAAAATGTATGTACAAGTAAGTCACAGTTTGTAATTCCAAATGGTAGCTGAGATGTAGTACTCTGGGCAACTCAGAATAGCTCTGGGGATCTCCATCTCCTCGTTCAGTTATTCTCCCCTGTTAGAATACTAACAGTCCAAGAGATGAAGGATCTTTCCTTGAATCCATTCTTAAAGCTTGTTTTCTGTGAAAAAAAGCTGACATTGTCACTACCCGCATGGACTCTTCTTTTGATGATGTACATTGAGGAATGCATTCTGAGGCTTTGATCTCCAATCATCACACACAAAGACCACTTGTTTTGAAATTAGCACTTTTCTGTTAAAGTTCTCCGTTTGCATTTCACAAAGCTCCTTTCTTGTCGGACAGGTTTAGTTACAGATGGGGGAGGGGAATACACAAGGTAAATTTTTGCCATTGCATTATAATAGGATACAGATAAGTGAAAACAATACAAGTAAAGAGCAATTAGTTTTCATGAAGTTTAAATGCCCAATACACTCTTATGCATTTAACAGTCACTTTGATCTATACTAATATGCAAATAAATTGACCTGAGGCTTCAGCATGAGCTGGCATCTGCTCTGCCAACATTCACAGCCATATATGCTCAAGACTTGCCATAACTCTTATTGCTAAATGCAGCCAAAAGTTGTAACAAGCCCAATGGATAGGGTGTTCTGAATCAAAGCAATAAGGAGAGACAGAGGCAATCTAGCAGCCAAATTATTTTTTTAATCTCAGTTAGTTGGGGGTAAAATAGACATCTAAGTGGGGAATAATCACAGTAAATCAGTTTGCTGTATTAACAGCAACTATCACTTAGGCCTACGCCATAAGATACTGTAACCTAATACTGTTATCTACTGTATAACAACTACTATCTTAATTAGACTCACTTTATGTAGGTAACAGTTTATGAAATAACAGAATTTTGAATTTAGAAAATATAACACACTAGAACATAAACCTCACCATCATACATTCCCTTTTCAGTTTCTCAGTTTTCAGCCTCTGTAAGCCCAGAATGTGGAGAAAAAGTTCTTAGGAAGTTTAGTTATCTTTTGAGCAATACTCTTATTCAATCTCTGTGTACTGCTTTGAATTTCCATCTTAAATAAAGACATACATTCATCGATGGGATGTGTTGATTTCCTGATTAAACAATTTTCTCTCTGCTCCTTTCTGGCTTACAGTCCTTTTGGTCTGTGACAATTTCTCTTCTTGTGACTTTACTTGGTACACCTTAAAACGTTGTATGGATGTTCTGTTTTATAGTCCTGACTATTTTCTTCCTTCTGCTATAGCTCACTTTCTCCTCATCGCTTAAGCCTGATTCTCTTTACTTAAAGTTTCTTTTATTAATTATTTATTATTATTTATTTTTATTCTTTTATTTATTATTTCCTTCACATTTCATTTTTGGTTTACTTTTCTTACAATTCTACTAAAGTTTTAAGCAAGCTTAAGTCAACTTAATTTGTAAGTGTTGACGCACCCTCTCAGTCCCAGATTTTCCTCCCCCCAAATGTGTGTTCTGCACTGTCCCACCCTCTCTTGAAATGTCCAGATACCCTAACTTAAACTAGACTTGGGGTTCAAGGTGAAGTTCCTTACTGTGTGTTTTCAGTGCATTGCTGACCAACCTCTCAGACCAGGATCTGCTCTCAGGGTCCCACAGCTCTTTCTTTTGACATCTTAGGTGAAAAGAGACATGGATAGGGAGAAATAACTTGGGGTGCTTTGCCCTTCATTTTTGTAGTTCAGTTTTGAAAAATATTTTCCTAAACATCACTCCTCATTAAATTTCTTTCTAGGTCAAATTAAGGAGATGGAGTCTGATGGAGGTAGGATGGCTAATGTTCTTTCCACTTGTGTATGCTGAAATGCAGAGATTCTATGTTTTCTTTCATACCCCTCTTATGGTCTGCAGACTTCATTTACAGCTTATTTGCAAATTGAGATAAACACACTTTCCTTTGCTTGAGACAGGCCTGCTTGACCAGTTCTACCTAAGCAGGGCTGCAAGAATTTGAACAGGTGCCTTTAACATCATACAGGGGATTTCATAACTTTACACATAATATGGTTCACACATCTCACCATGATATTATTGACCAGTGATTAGTTTTGAAATAATAACTCACAAAACATATTTTGTACAAAGATGATTACAATAGTGTAGAGTATGAATTCAGTCACAACCTGTTTGAAGTCTATAAAGTTATTATAATAGGTTCAGTTACATTCTATGTACTCGGCTATGGCTGAGGTAACATTACTGCTGAAGTAAAAATACAGTTCAGTCTCAGATGTGGAAATGCTGAATTTGTAGTGTCTTTGGTCTGACAGCAGACAAACTATTTTTTAGGCTAGGTGTTGGGATGTGTGGAAAAATAATGAGATATTTAGGTCTAATTGTTCAAATAGACACTGAAGTTCACTCTGAGGCTGCTTTGCCCTGTTGGGTAGCAAAAGAAGAAAAATAGCTCATTTTGTAGCACAGTAAAATCGTTCACCTTTGTAAATGCCTAAACATTCAGAATCCCTGATTCTAACAGGTTCACATAGTATAGTCCTTTAGTTTGAGTAATTTAATAGTTAGATTCAAATGGATGTTCAACCTTGCACAGTTGCCTGAAAGCAATGACAGTTATATTTTAGGAAGGAAATAAGTATAAAATACAGGTCCCAATTCCTGCCAAGATTTATGCAAGTGCTTAATGTTAAACATGCGAGTAATCCCATTTGAACTACAAATGTCATACTTTGTTTTTTTTAAAAAATCCATTTAAATGTTCTAAAAACAGAATGTTTAAACTTGGGGTGGGGATCTGCACTGGACTTGGTTCCTCGCTGCCAAGCAAGAGTTGATTAGCTGCGGCTTCTCCACTGCCAA
The DNA here is from genome assembly GCA_007922175.1 of Pelusios castaneus. Classification (NCBI taxonomy): domain Eukaryota; kingdom Metazoa; phylum Chordata; order Testudines; family Pelomedusidae; genus Pelusios; species Pelusios castaneus. Next base: position 4,678,795 of record ML685784.1, read on the forward strand.
TACTTAGTTGGACATTTCTTGCTGTTGTGGAGCAGAGCCAAGCCCAGCTGCAGCTACCTGACTCCCAGGCTACGCACCTTCACTAATCCCCACACTAGGCTCTGCACTACTCCAACCCCCACAAATGGGGTCCATGCCTCCTACAAGCCAGAACTGTCCAGTTGCTCTGGCCAGAGGTGGCTTTTGGTTACTGGGGGCCCCAGGCGAAGGCCCATTGCGGGGCCCACTATAGGCCCATGAGGACCCCCTTCTGTGCCCACCCCCACTGCTGGCTCCTCCTCACTGTCCCAGCCCTCCCCACTCCAGCCCCAGTCCCACCCCCACGGCCCTGGCCTCCTGGGCCAGCATCTCCTCCTGCTGCCAACCAAGGCAGATGCGGCTTGTGGGGTAGGTGAAGCAGGCACCAGGGCCCCTTAAAGCTTGGAGTCCTATGTGTGAGCCTTTTTTGCCTACCCCAAAAGCCGCCTCTGGCTCTAGCTTGAGCCCAGCTGTGGTTACTCCCCACTAGGTTCTGTGCCTCCCATGAGCCAGCTGCTTTGCATTGTGGAGAACCAAGTCCAGCTGCAGCTACATCCCTATGGACTCCATGTCTTCTCTACCTCCCCCAGCCCCCAATGGGTTCTGCATCTCCCACAGCCTATAGCTGTCCCCTCAGTTTAAACGATAGTCAGTTGTTTAAACTGCTGATTAACATTTAAACATTTAGGCTTTTACATCCCTAATTTTAACATGGTGCCACTATGTAATTTACTTATAGTACAATAGTGCTATTACATGGTTAAGGTTAAGAACATCTCCTTGCAGGATCAAGGTCAGAGATGGCAAAAGCTAATGAATGAAATGGAAGCAATTCTAATTGAAACGAAGAAACACATGGACAAAGAGCACCACTGTTTAATATTTATAAATCTCACAGGTTGCGTCTACACTTACAAATTAAGTCAATTTAAGCTTGCTTAAATTGAGTTAATTTAATCTCCATCTACACTACATTTTCCTTAAGTCGACTTAATTTACAAGTGTAAACGCACTCTTCATGTGGTTGTTCCCCTCCTCATCCTTTAGACATTTATACATAGTTCCCACAGAGCAAAGCTATCTAGGCTGTGGAGAAATGACAAAGGGCTGAATGAATTTCTGGGTCCTCTCTTTGGAAATATCAGATGCAACATCTTATAGTTTACCTCTCCCACTAATAGTCATGGATGTGATTGCCTGAAGAGATGTTCTGTTCAGTCTCACTATTCTGAGCCAGTTCATGTGCTTTCTCCTATCTGCTCCTTATACTTGGGAGAAACTCCCTGTAAAAATCTTCAGCGCTATCTCATTATCCTCCTTCAAGATGTTCCTTAAAACTCTGCTTTCGTGTGAGGTAATGAAAAACTGACCAGTGTTTAGGCTTAAGTACTGAGACTTCCTACCATGACTCCCAAGATGGTCTCATTGTTTCCCTGTATTCTCTGTCTTCCATCTGTTGTCTCTTGTTTTATAAACTTTGTGGTGAAAGGACTGTCATTTTGTTCTATTTGTACAGTGCCTAGCACAATGGGTCCTAGTTCATAACTGCAGCTCCTCTTGTGACACTAATACACATAATACTTTTCTATTCATGCTGATATGTCTCATCCTTACACAAGAATTGCCCAGTAGTCAGTGGGTGGGGGAAGTGATGCTATAGGCTTTGCAGTATATGCCTGTGGTTACCAACCTGAATCCTTATAAAAGTGAGAAAATTGCAACATTAACACATGAGCTGAGGTCTCCTACACTTTCCCCAAGCCACCATAAAAAAGAGCATGAACATCATGTTAGCATTACATCATGGCAAACAATGGGGTTAAACTTGCTTTGCTTTTTAACATATCTTGGAATAACACCAGGTTTACTTGGATGCACCTATGCTCCACAGCCTACTTACAGGGGGTTACAAGTTATTTTCAGGTGCCATTCATAGTGTTGATCTTTCAAGGCTTTCATGGTCTGCGTCCTGGTTACCTTAGGCTAGATTAGATGACCTATCTCTTTGTATTCTTGACAGACAAGTGATATCGGTGGAATTAGTTCTGATAATCTCTAGCTTGGTCCATCAAGAGGCTGAGCATTACTCCCCATTGTTTGTCAAAGCTTGAGTTTCATTACCTTTATGGCACACGGCTGTCACTAGATCTTCAATTTACCAGTGAGGCATCTCTTGGTGGCTCATTTGAGGATTTGCTCTTGCCAGGTCTGACACACCCTCTTTCAGTTTCTCATCCCACAGTCAGTCAATCTCTCTCTCTCTCTATCTCTTTCTCTGGACTCTTTTTGCTTCTCCCCAAGCTGGACTTCATCCACTATTAGGCTTTAACAGGCCACCTCAGGTGGCAGCCTATAGGTTCATTAATCTACGGTACTTTACTCTTTCAGGGAAGAGTGGAAAACTCTATTTATTTATTCAGGGCCTGGTTTCTCCCTGTAATCATTGTTAATTGTAAAGGGAGATGTACTGTTGCACTGTTCCAGAGGGAGTCACACTAAACATTCTGCCTCATGAAGATAGTATGACTCCTGCAGAGATTTTGCATTACCAGTATGCCCCTTTTGGGATACAGCTTATTACCAGGTCCATGTAGCTCACCAGGTCTGCTGGCCAGAGAAATGGTGGAAAGGGACCATGATTCCCATCACACAAAGCTGGGGAATAATTGTTTGTTTGTTTGAGTTGAGCTGCAATTCTAAATAATAATAATAATAATAATAATAATAATAATAAAATTAGTTTGGGTTTATTCAAATTTCCAGTCCATCAAAAAAGTCTGTTTTGGGTCTGTTCTAGACTGGTGATTTAAACCTTGGTTTCCTACATCCCAGGTGAATTCCCTAATGGCTTGGCTAAAAATTACAGGCAGGGAGAGGGGAGTGTTTGGTTGCAATATCATTGTCTGTGCCTCCTCCTCCTCCAGCCATTTTGTTTATGGCTCAAACTACTTATACTGAATTCATAAATATTATTACATTGAGTTAAACTGCATTTTTATGATGAATAAACTATTCTTCTGAAAAACTCTCAGTCCTCATCACATCCTCTCTGTGTCTTTAAGTGCGAAACAAATGGGTGTAGAAGCTCCCTATACTCTGGCATCACTATGGCAATGTCTACACTTGTAAAGTTAAGTCAACTCTGTTAAGTTGACTTAACAAGGTCAACTTTAAGTCAACTTAAAGTCGACATTGTTGTCGACTTAACAGAGCGGCTACACATTCAGTCTACTTAAGTTGACTTTATTAAAGTCGATTTAACAGTAGACATAGCCATCCACACTGGGTTTAAGTTGACCTTCAGAGGTGGTGTTATTAAGTCGAAGGAAGCACTTAAGTCGACTTAATAAAAGCCCAGTATGGATGCAGCTTTGTGTAGGTCGACTTAAGCATTCTTAAGTCGACCTAAGTTGCCAGTGTAGGTGAACGCTTGTATAACAGCCAGATAGAATATGAATTTCAAGCCTTTCCTGAGGGAATAGGTGGATTAATGAGTGCTCTTGCCTTTCATTCTTCAGTGAAAAAGGAAGAAGACTCTTAGTTTAATCAGTGAATGCTGATCTATTTGTAACTGTTTTTAGTGTTTGATAAGTTCTAAAATATAACCAAAGTAAATTAATTAAATAATGTTATAGTGGATTATTCCCAAATTTATATGACATTAAGGGCTATTAAAGCCAGGATTAAGATAATATACTATATATCAGTAGCTAATTACCAGAATGAATGATAGTATGAACCAACTGTTTCCCTCCCCCCCCCCCATTATAATGCTCAAAATGCCTTAATTCTCTTCAATGGTTAATGTCAAGCAACCTTTTAATTTTGAAATTAAAATAGTTATCTGTCTAGATTGACTTCAAAAACATGGAATTTTAAAAGCCACATTCTTAAACTATTCATGTGAACATAATTTGTTTGTTGTTTGATAATTGGTTATCCTGATGCCGGTTCCCATCTCTTGGGCTTACCTTCCTCTGTAGCACTCAACCAAATTTCCAACAAAACTAGCTTATAAATCATTGGCTATGTTTATACTGGCAAGCTAGTTCTAATTAAGGAGGCTTAATTCGAACTAACTAAAGCCATGGCTACACTAGGCTTTAGTTAGTTCGAATTAAGGGTTTCCTTAACTCGAACTAATAAGTTCGAATAGGGCTTTAGAAGTAAGGGGTTAATTTGAACTAACTACTTCGAATTAACCAGTGTGGCCATGTTAACTCGAACTAATTTCTTAGTTCAAATTAACCGTCCATTGAAATGAATGGGGATCGCTAATTCGAACTAAGCAAGTGCTTCCTTAGTTCGAACTAACATTCCAGTGTGGCCATGCTAGTTAGAATTAAGCTAATTTGAACTAACTAAAATTAGTTTGAATTAGTTAGTTTGAAATAACTAATTCGAACTAATTTTAGCAAGTGTAGACATATCCATTGTGCCTTAGTCCAAGTTCTGCCCTTACTTATATTCATAAAATCTCATTAATTAGAGGGGTGACATAGGTTCTAGTTAGGAGAAGAATTGGGGTATGACCTTCTGTATAAAAAAGCAGTTTAAAAAAATGTTTAATTTTAAAGGTACTAATGTGGGTATTTCTCAATTACCCACTTGAATACATTTAATTGAGTGCTTTATATATAATTGAAAACACATTTCTTGGACTGATGAATTTTGAATTTTAAGAAAAGATGGAAATAAAGTTCCTATCTATTTTGACTAGAGCAGATCTCAGATTTTGGGAAGGGTTTTGGTTTTAAGTTCAAGAATGATTTGTGGCTGTTACGTGGTTTCTAATCTGACAATCTTGTGAATTATACTTGTGATATTTCTGCCACCTTGAGTCAAGCTTTCTTAATTTCTTCTTAAATTTCTGTCTGCACCCAAATCACATCAGAAAATTGTTTGGGATCCAACCAGGAACTAGTAGGGGTGGTTTTAGATGCTGAACTTCTTATCATAGAATCATAGAATAATAGGGTTGGAAGGGACCTCACAAGGTCATCTAGTCCAACCCCCTGCTAAAAAGCAGGACCACTCCCACTAAATCACCCCAGCCAGGGTTTTGTCTAACCGAGCCTTAAAAATCTCCAAAGATGGAGATTCTACCACCTCCCTAGATAGCCCATTCCAATGCTTCACCACGCTCCTAGTGAGAAAGTTTTTCCTAATATCCAACCTTCACCTCCCCAGCTGCAACTTGAAACCATTGCTCCTTGTTCTGTCCTCTGTTACCCTCGAGAACAGCCTAGCCCCCTCCTCTTTGGAGCAACCCTTCAAGTAGTTGAAGGTTGCTATCAAATCTCCCCTCAGTCTTCTCTCCTGTAGACTAAATAAGCCTAGTTCTTTCAGTCTCTCCTCATAAGTCATGTGCCCCATGCCCCTAATCATTTTTGTTGCCCTCTGCTGGACTCTTTCTAATTTGTCCACATCCTTTCTGTAGTGGGGAGCCCAAAACTGGACACAGTATTCCAGTTGCGGCCTGACCAGTGTCGAATAGAGGGGAATTATCACATCCCTCGATCTGCTGGCAATACTCCTACTGATGCAGCCTAATATGCCATTGGCCTTTTTGGCAACAAGGGCACACTGTTGGCTCATATTCATCTTCCCGTCCACCATAACCCCCAGGTCCTTTTCTACAGCACTGCTACTTAGCCGATTAGTCCCCAGCCTGTAGCAGTGCATGGGATTTTTCCGTCCTAAGTGCAGGACTTTGCACTTGTCTTTGTTGAACCTCATGAGGTTTCTTTCGGCCCACTGTTCCAATTTGTCCAAGTCTCCCTGGATCCTGTCCCTGCCCTCCAGAGTATCTACCATTCCCCCCAACTTGGTGTCATCCACAAACTTACTAAGCACGCAGTCTATTCCATCATCAAGATCATTAATGAAGATGTTGAATAGAACCGGCCCCAGGACCGACCCCTGGGGCACTCCACTCGTTACCGGTTGCCAACCAGACATCAAGCCATTGATTCCTACCCGCTGAGCCCGTTCAGCTAGCCAGTTTTCGATCCACCTTACGGTCCACTCGTCCAACCCATACTTCCTTAACTTGCGGATGAGAATGCTGTGGGAAACCGTATCAAAAGCCTTGCTAAAGTCAAGGTATACCACGTCAACGGCTCTCTCCGCATCCACAAATCCAGTCATCTCATCATAGAGGGAAATCAGGTTGGTCAGGCACGATTTGCCCTTGGTGAATCCATGTTGACTGTTCCTGATCACTCTATTTTCCTCCAAGTGTTTCAGGATGGATTCTTTGAGGACCTGTTCCATGATTTTCCCAGGGATTGAGGTGAGGCTGACCAGTCTGTAGTTCCCCAGATCCTCCTTTTTCCCTTTCTGAAAGATAGGTACTATATTTGCCTTTTTCCAATCCTCCGGGACCACCCCCATTCGCCACGAGTTCTCAAAGATAGTGGCTAGTGGCTCTGCAATCACTTCCCCCAATTCCCTCTGCGCCCTCGTATGCAGTTCATCCGGCCCCATGGACTTGTGCACATCCAATTTCATTAAGTGTTCCCTAACCTGACTTTCCATCACCGAGGGCCACTCTTCTCTCCATTCCGCATTACCTCGTGTAGTAGCCTGGGAGCTGGCCCTCCCTGTGAAGACTGAAGTAAAAAAAGCATTGAGTATTAGAGCCTTTTCCGCATGATCCTCCACGATGATGCCTGCTCCATTCAGTAAGGGACCTACACCACCTCTGATCCTTTTCTTATCTAAACTCCTTGGCTATGTCTACACTTGTAAATTTAAGTCGACTCTGTTAAGTCGACTTAACAAGGTCAATTTTAAATTGACTTAAAGTCGACCTTGTTAAGTCAACTTAACCGAGTCCCTAAACTTTAAGTTGACTCAAGTCAACCTTGTTAAGTCAACTTAACAGTAGACATAGCCGTCCACACAGGCTTTTAGTTGACTTAATAAGATTGACTTAGCACTAGTCCCTGTCCATAGTGGTTTTATGTCGATTTAAGAAGTCGACTTAAGGCTTAAATCAACCTTCAGAGGTGGTGTTATTAAGTTGACTTAAGCTGTTATTGAGTCAACTTAAGGAAGCAGTTAAGTAGACTTAATAAAAACCCAGTGTGGATATGGCTTTGTGTAGGTCGACTTAAGCATCCTTAAGTCAACCTAAATTGCCAGTGTAGACGCACCCCTTGAGAGTTGAAAGACTTTAAGTTTGAGAATCTAGATTTGACCAATGTCTAGCCTTGGGTATCTCAAAATGTAGCTCTGTTGAAATATACTTTCATTTACCTGCTTGTTGGATAGATCTATAGTAACACCATTGTGTTGAAAAGGGCTTTTTTCATTTTCAATAAAACATTTTGTAGCATAGTGTATTTAAAAGCTATATTTTAATTATAAATTTCAAAAACAATTAACCAGCATGATCAATAGCTAACAGAATTATGCCTAAACAACTAAAATGAAACCTTTGTAAAAGAAATACTTCAGCAATTGAGCTGATAAAGAAGATAAAGTACCAGCATTAAAAAGTAAAATGAGAAACAAGATTCTAAATTTATTATTACGATAGGCCATATACAGTCCTTGGCCCTCAATTCATTTTTAGAAAGCTGAGCTACTAAAAGCCATAAAAATCTATGTAGGAAAGTTTATTAATCATGAAATATTAAATCTTTTTAATGTGCTAGATTGGAATAATTAGCCTACAGCACATTGCAAGAATATCCAACATGTGTGTAGTGCTGCTAAAGAGTTTTGTGGGAAGATTTGTTTAATCATTTGCTACTTTTAGCTTTTGGAATGAAAACCATTAAAACATAATGGAACATGATTTTTCAATGGGTGTTCTATGTTTCATCTATGATACTTAAATGTTGCCTAGAGGTGTTATTCTTTGTTCACCTCGTGTGAAGGTTTATGTGAAATGACAGTTGATTTCAGTTGAAAATAGATTATAGAACTTTAGATCAAATGGAAATATTCCATCATTGATAATTTTCACAATTTAGAGAGTGCAATTTTAAAACATATTTTATGTTTACTAAAAAGAAAAACCCCAGAAGGTAACTATCTGGTCCTGAACTTCATCATTCCCCACATACCTATTCATCTCTAATAATTATTTTCCTAGCAAACTGGCAATAAGTTTGTTGTAATAGTTTAAGTTAGTCCCTTGGAAAAACTTCATCCTGTTGAACATGGATTCTAATGAAAAACGAGAGGTAACAAAAGAAATAATCCTGAAGCACCTAAACAGCTGAAGTGGGGGTGCTCAAGGAATCTCAATCTGTGGAATCTCCATCATTGGAAGTTTTTAAGAGCAGGTTAGACAAGCACCTGTCAGGGATGGTTTAAGAAGGTAGTTGATCCTGCCATGAGAGGACTGGACTTGATGACTTCCAGTTTCTATGATTCTATGATTCTAAGGCCATAACAGAACTTAACCCAGGATGTTGTGGAACTGAAAGAATTCCTCAGAGACTTTCAGGATGTATATGATGTAAAATGATTTTACATCACATATCAACAGTATTTATATAATGTGAAATCTAAAGATGTATGTGATGTAAAATCCCAAATAGCTCACTTGGAAAATGAGCTACAAAAAACTACTATTGAAACAAGTGAAATTAAAGAAGAAACTGCTTCCTTAAACCTTAGTCTAGCCTCTGGACAAACTGAAAGAACAACAGGAAAACTTAAAAAAATAGATCTGAAAGAAACACCCATCACCTCTTCGGCCCTGCTGAGCATATAGGGGGGAAGGACATTAACAGCTTTTTCCAGAATCTGCTCCCTGACATATTTAAATTGGACCCCCAGTTGTCACCAGTAGATATTGAAAAAGCTCATTGATTGTGTTGACTAGAAGGCTGTGAATATGTCATGGAGATCTTGGGAATAACGGTTTTCATCAGTTTTTTGTAAACTCTGTGACTTCCGAAGCTGAAGTGACTGGTGTGGTTGACCTCAGGGTGGCCTGAGTGGCTGGCCTCAGGGTCAGCTGCATAGGCCACTGTTGAAGTAGCCTGAGTGTCAACTGCTTGGGTAGTCCCATGGCCAACCACACCGGCTGCTGTCTAAATGGCACTAGGGACAACCATACCGGCCGATGCTGAAGTGGCCCCATGGCCAGCCACACTGGCCGCTGCTGGAACAACCAGGGCCACCCACATCAGCTGTTCCAGAAGTAGCCGGTGCATCTTGTCCTAGGGGCCATCCGAGCAGGAGCCCCAAGTGTTCTAGGGATGAGTCTGAATAGCAGCTGGAGCAACGGACTCATGGGCAACCCTGGAAGCCATTCGATGTGGTCCCCAGAGGTTTCAGAGAAGATGGTGACTGGGGGAAGGTTAGCTCCCACTGCTGGAGCAGGGACCAGCCATCTGTCCCTGGGCCCTTCCAGAGCAATGGCTCCCTGGAGCCCCTAAGAATAGTGGCACCTAGGATCAGCTAACATTTAATCAGGAGTATTTATAATAAAAGTCCTGGACAGGTCATGGGCCATGACCAGTTGACAACCAGTAATGAGTGGAGTACTCTAGGGGTCTGTCCTGGGGCTTGTTCTGTTCAACATCTTCATTAATGATCTGGATGATGGGATAGATTACACACTCAGTAAGTTGCAGATGACACCTAGTGGGGCGGGGGGGGAGGGAATGGTAGACACTCTGGAGGGCAGTGACAGGATTCAGGGAGACCTAGACAAATTGGAACACTGGGGCAAAAGAAATCTCATGAGGTTCAACAAGGACAAGTGCAAATTGCTGCACTTAGGACGGAAAAATCCCATGTACTGCTATAGACTGGGGACTGATTGGCTAAGTAGCAGCACTGTAGAAAAGGACCTGGGGGTTATGGTGGACGGGAAGTTGGATATGAGTCAACAATGTGCTCTTGTTGCCAAAAAGGACAATGGCATATTAGGCTGCATCAGTAAGAACCTTGCCAGCAGATTGAGGAATGTGATTATTCCCCTCTATTAGGCACTGGTGTGGTGGCATCTGGAATACTGTGTCCAGTTTGGGGCTCCCCACTACAGAAAGGATGTTGACAAATTAGAAAGAATCTAGCAGAGGACAGCAAAAAATGATTAGAGGGCAGGGGCACATGACTTACGAAGAGAGACTGAAGGAACTAGGCTTATTTAGTCTACAGAAGAGAAGACTGAGTGGGGATTTGATAGCAACCTTCAACTACTTGAAGGGGTGCTCCAAAGAGGAGGGAGATAGGCTGTTCTCGATGGTAACAGAGGACAGAACAAGGACCAATGGTTTCAAGTTGCAGCTGGGGAGGTCAAGGTTGGATATTAGGAAAAACTTTCTCACTAGGAGCGTGGTGGAGCATTGGAATGGGTTACCTAGGGAGATGGTGAAATCTCCATCTCTGAAGATATTTATGGTCTGGTTGGACAATACCCTGGCTGGGATGATTTAGTGGTAGTGGTCCTGCTTTTAGCAGCGGGTTGGACTAGATGACCTCATGAGGTCCCTTTCAACCCTACGATTCTATGATTCTAAGTCGACCTACAGACTTCTGCGTCCACGTTGGGCTTTTATGAAGTTGACTTAAGCGTTTCCTTAAGTCGACTGAAGAACACCAACTCTAAAGGTTGACTTAAGACTTAAGTCAACCTTATTAAGTAGACTTAATCCAGTGTAGAGAGGGAATAGCCCTTAAATCAATCTAATGGGACTCTAATATTAATTCACTAATTAAATTAAATTAGTTATTAATTGATTGATTAATTAATTTGATATTAATTTACTATGGGTCAGGCTGGAGAGAAGAAAAAGAGCTGCAGCCATTGGGCTAGGGAGAGCAGCGGCTAGGGAGAAGTGGAGATCGGGCTGGGGAGATCGGGATGAGGAGAAGGGGAGAGCCATGGCTCCGGAGATCTGGCTGGGGAGCAGGGGATATTGGGCAAGAGAGAAGGGGAGATAGGGCTGGAGAGATCAGGTCTGTGGAGAAGAGGAGATCGGGCTGGGGAGAAGGGGAGATTGGGCTGGGGAGATTGGGTCTGGAGAGAAGGGGAGATGGGGGTGGGGAGATTGGGTCTGGGGAGAAGGGGAAAGCTGCTTCTCCTAAGCCCAATCTCCCCAGCCAGGGCTCTCCCTTTCTCCTCAGCCTGAACTCCCCAGCCCAATCTCCCTTTCTCCCCAGCCCAATCTCCCCGGCTGCGGCTCTCCCCAGCCCAATGGTCGCAGCTCTTTTTCTTCTCTCCAGCCCGACCCATGGAAAATTAATAAAACTAAAATATTTCATTTTAACATTTTTATTAAAGTTCAAACAAAAAGACAACATTTATGCATTTCTTTTGACTTAAGGTACTTAGGCTTGCTGATGCTTCCAGCACCAAAAAACTGTTGCCCATGAGGCACCATGCCTCACAAATTGCTGCTCAACAAGTACGATATCTTGCTCAGCTGCATCATCAGCTTAGAGAGAACATTGGCCCCCTCCCAGAGTTCCTGGCCACTCCACCATGAACCTAGCACCTGCCAGTGTGGACGCAGGCAGTTGACTGGAGTTTTTAGTGTGGATGCTCTAAATTGACTTAACAAGGTTGACTTTAAGTCGACTTAAAGTCGCCCTTGGTAAGTCAACTTAACAGAGCCTCCAGTGTAGATATACCCAAGAAGACTACTTGAAGTTAGCTTATTACAGTGCACATTAAAATATATTGAACTTTTCTTGGACAGACAATTTTTAATTTTATAAAATATTTTATAAAGAAAATTCTCTCTCATTTTAGAGGATTCTGTTACCCTCTTTCCCCCTGTCACTTACAACTCCCTTCTTCATCTCATGTGGTAAACAGCTTCTTCTCCTCTTAATCTGTGCATTCCTCCATTTAGGCTTTTCACGATTCTCCATTTAACAATACCTGTTATAGTTTGAAACTAGACCTTCTTCTAGAGAGTCACAGATGTCTGAATTATTTTGTTTTTGTCTGATTTAGGCCCTTATCCTTGAATAATCTCCACTGGGTCAGACTTCTGGGCCCAGATAGAGATCTGTTGACTTTTCCAGGCTCTGTCCACATGAAGTTTGTTGTAGGATTAGTAATTTAGTCTGGGACTTCCTTGGAGCAGTCACCATGTGTTTCATTTCACATTTTCACAACACAGATTACACTGACCATGCATGAATAATAAATGAAATGAAATAGGAAGTGAACCCTATTGCATTTCACTGCTTTTAAATGAGGGGTTATGATCAGAAAAGTAGTTATGAAAAAATGCCACATTCTTAATATAATTTCTCTCTGCATGACTTCAAGTCACACTAGCTTTTTAAAACTAATTAGAATAGTGGAGCTATAACTGCTATAGAAGACTCATCAGGATTCTTCTTTTCCTCAAAATTCTCAGTTCACTTATTTTATAAAACGTGGACAGTGATGTCTGAAAAGGCAGAAAAAGTATAACTTACATTTCAGAGCCCAGGTTGAGTTTGGAATCTTGGAAAGTATAAAACCAGCTTTTGACTTGTAGAATAAGGAAATCTGACATGTTGTTATTGTTTAATGAGGCCACATTTCAATGAATAACTGAAGGTTAGACCCACACCCCTACATGTACTATATTTGGGGAACAATGTAATTTTTTCTTTATTGGGTAATCATTTTGCCCTTTTAAGGTTACCTCAGGTGGTGGCTAAGAGCCCCTTGCTTCCTCACACTCAAGTTCCCATCCTTCTGCATAAGGACTTCCCTTCCAGGAATGGATGATGTGTTTCCCATCTGATACCTGTTGCCACAGATGCACACAGAAAAGACCTCTTCTATTCTCAGATATGCCCTTTTAAGTAGTCCAAAAGACTTTCCGAAAGAGTTCAAAGAAGTGCTTTCATTTGGTGACTTTATAATTTTTGAGCCTCTCTGGATTTTAGCCTACTGGTTCAGTGATTGTCGGGGTATGGAAGCTTTAAAGTATATCAGACGGAGACTGCCAAACCTTTATCCAGCTTCCCAGGCCATGTCCTCCCATTCTAGACCATGGTAGGAAAGCTGTGGTGATGAGCGCTTTTGGACTTCCAGCTTAATTCCTTTAATACTCAATCTACTTTTTTCTAGCAATGAAAGGTACAGAATTCAATTATTACCCTCCCTGATCATCCACCATCTGATATTTCTGCACAGGCAATCAATTCACCAATTTTGTTGCCTTATCACTTGTGGATCTGCATCTTATTCCTTGCCCACTATTGTGCACTTTTGTGTCTTTTCACTTTACTGTTTTCCAGAATCCTAACTCAATATCTGTGTTTTGTTAGTTTGCATTTTTTCAAGTTTAATCTCAGGGCATTTGTTGGCCTCTCTATGCACAATATCTGTCCTCACTACTAATTGCAATACTATCCATCTCAGACCTATCCACTAGACCTACAACCAACCTTGCATTACATCTGATAGATACCTTCACTTAACCTGCTACTTTGCCATTTATCCTTTATCCTTTACAGTCCTTGATCTAATTTTAATCTGTTAAATACTGATGTCCAGAATCAGTATGAATTAATTTTGTGAATAAGATTAGTGAATAGCAGAACAGGTAACTGTAACTCCAAACAAACACACAATTTTCCTTTCTTCCTAAATACCCATTGTCTCTATCTAAGACTATAAAATGAAAAAGTATGAAAGCTCAGCATGGAAAAGAAAATATACTATGCCTGTGAGACTAGTGAGGTCCAATTACTATGAAAGCTTTTAAAATTATTTGAAGAAATTCTAAAAGGAAAAGACATTTGTGATACAAGTGGATGTTAAAAAAGATCTCCTATACCAAGGAGACTATGTATTGCTCAATGAAGGGAAAGCTGCTGAAGTAGCTGCACATTTCAGAATAGTATATTTAATGAATACTTAAAAATCCATATAAATGCTCAGTATGTAAGTTACAGCTGCCTCAGGGCTCTAGTAACTCTTGCAACTTCTTTTACAATCTGCATTAACCTTTTGTAATGAATACATATATCTACTTGTGTTCCGTAAATCCTTTACCCATATCTTGCTTGTTGGCATCTTTCTTTGTTAGGTCTTGTTTTCCTATCTTTTTAAGAGTGACAAAAGTTCAATACATTATGGAAATAAGATGTTTATGTTGGAAAAGCTACATCATAAGCCTTTTTATATTAATTCAGTTTGATTATTTGAGAGAGAAATATGTTTAAGATATGTATTAGGTTCTTCTTTGGAGTTTAGTTAATTTTCATAGTTTAAAGAAATGTATACATTTCCAGTTGTTTCATATAATAAATAAAAAGCAATAACAACTATCTGGAGAAGATTAATGCAAGCATTGCTTATAGATTTTTCTTTTGTATCATTGACCTTTAATAGGCATTTGTGGTTACTGTATTCTCTGTCTCTTTATGGGAGCAGCAATGTGTTTTTATTGTTGGAATGTTACATTAAAATATAACACTGGAGTTGTAAATAACTCTGAAAAACCTGCATATGGTTTCTCTGGACATGTGCTGAACTCAGCACCATGATTTTTGTGCAACAGCTATGCAGCATTTGCACTGAACAAGTAGTAAGGAGATGATCATTTAAAACTAAAAGGCAATCAGCATCTTATTACAACACATTCAACATCTGAGGAATCGGTCTTGATACCAAATTCTTATGATAATAATGAATTGACAATCACATGTCCCAAAACAAGAAGTGTAAAAAGAATATGAAGTGGTTCAAAATTAGCCCAGTCTTAAAGCTAGTTGAACTTCAGCAAAAATTTATCATATAAATAACACTGGTTTACAAACCTCTCAAATATCTCTGCTTTCTAGAGACATCACCCACCTAGTTTCAAAGGCTATGTCTACACTTGTAAATTTAGGTTGACTTAGCATGTCTACACCTAAATTTTAAGTCAACTTAGGGGGGAACTTACAAAGTCGACCTAGAGAGTCCACACTGGACACCTAGGTCGACTTCTAGGGGCTAGGGGGACCTAGAGTAGCTCCATGGTGGCAGGGGGGGCACCCCTTGCCCAATGCCAGGGGACTCAGCCATTGCCCCATTGTACCTGGGTACAATGGGGCAAAGGGGGACAGGGACCTTGGCAGGGCATAGGGGCAGGGTAGGCAGGGCTCTGCTCGGCCCTGCCCTGTGGGGGGCATGCCAGGCTCCCACTGTGCCCCCCCCCCCAGCAGGGAGGGCAGTGAGGGAATCCTGGAGAGCCCTAAGTCAACTCTAAGTTGATTTAGGGCTACTCCAGGTGTACAATGGCTTAAGTCGACTTTAAAAAGTCGACTTAAGCCTAAAGTCGAATTAAAAGTAGGTTTAATAAAGTCAACTTTATTTTCCTTAAGTCGACTTAAGCAGCTTGCTTAAGTCAATTTAAGGAAACTAGTGTAGACGCAGAGTAAATTAAGTCAATTTATGCAAGCTTCAGTTGACTTAATTTACAAGTGTAGACACACCCAAAATTATCTATATTCCGAACACATTTGCATACTCTTGCTTTGAGTGGCGAATTGAGAGTCAGAAATAAAGAATCATGAAACAAAGCTCACAGACTTATTTATGCTAAAGAAATTAATCTCTTTTATATGTCCTCTTCAGGTTAGGTTTTTGTCACGCATTGCATCCTATATTTTGGACTGAGCCCTGGTCTACGCTGCTGCGTGATTTCGGTGGCAATTGAAGGGAGATATTTAAAATACCATGCGTATTTTCCTCCAATTGCCTACCGTCTACTTACCGCAGGATCCCCACAGCACTGATTCGACGAGAAATGCCTTCCTGTCGAATCCGTACTATGCTCCTTGCCGAGTAGGTCTTATCCAATCAACCTTCAACTCATTCTGAGTTTGATTGAGTGCGTCTTTATGGATGCTCAATCAGACTTGAATAATTGATTCTACACTGTTGGCACTGCTGCCGACAGTGTAGCATTGCCCTTTGGGCAAGTTGAGGGCACTCTGATGAGGATGTTCTGTGCAATGAAATTATATAAAAGATTTGTTCAAAGTGACAATGGGAGGCTGGCTCAGATAGGATTGATTTTTATAGTTCCTGATTCAATTGTCACTAGATAACATAACCCTTCAAAATGAGATATTTTAATACTAGAAAGTAGCAAACCGATTCTGAGTCCTCAATTCCCTACCTCATAGATATTTTCATTTGCCCCTGGCATTTTCAGAGAAGCTGATAAATCTTCAAAATCTGAACTCCCATTTTTTTTTTTTTTTTGCTTCCCTTTGTTCAAGGATGGAATCGCTGCAGTTGCTGCAGCATTGAGTGCTCAGGGTTTCTCTTTGGAAGAATTTGATAAGTTACTGGCAAGACTTATTGTCAGTTGTGTAGTTTGTGTTTCTTGCAGGCTGCTGATAATTGAACAGTTGCTGCTTTACAAGGTCTGCATGGACCATTCCATTCTCTAAAGTTTCTTTCTTTACTTTTCTTTACTTTCTTTCCTTTTTTCTTAAATGGTGGCTATTCTTGTACCTGCTATTATGAGTGCTGTCCCTGCAATGTGTTTATTTTGAAGGAACATTAGGATCAGATGTTCATCTGCAATCCCATGTTTGCACTGCTTTGATGGTGCAAAGGATTCAGAAAGTAGCCAGCTCTTCCCAGATTTATTTTCCCAGCTTCCTGCTTTGTGGATCTCTATGTAAATGCTAGGAAGGACTAGGCTTAGTATCCTAATGCTATCTCACTAGCTTCAGAGACTAGAATGGCTACTATTTTTAGGGCAGCCCATAGATCAGTGATTCTGAATCTTTTCAGTAATACAACACACTTCAATGAGACAAGCAATTCCACAGCACGCCCACTTTTTTCAGCTGAATTGATTGTCCATAAACATCACATTTACTTACATTTACTATGATTACGGTCTTACTAGAGAGGTTTGCAACATAGTGCATACAACAAGCTAAAGAAGAATCAAATGCATTAATGTTTCAAATCCACTAGAAAAAACTACACATCATCTCAATTTTGCCCTTTGGCCACCTGCATTTAGAATGTTCATATTTTAGAATCAAAAGACCAATACCTTGCTTTTAATTTGATTATTAATTTTCACAAGTATTATGGGTTGTAATTTTGGTTGGATAGAATATTGTTTAAGTTGAAACAGTTTGTTTTATATTGATTTTCATTACCTTTGTATAAAATTTCATGGCACATTTGGACAGTTCTCACGGCACACCAGTGTGCTGTGAACCATTGCCATAGACTACTGTAAAGAATACCAAAGCTAGAGCCCTACACTAAGGAAGGTCCCCCCTCTTTTTCTACCACTCACCCCTCCTTTCCACCAATGGCCCTCTTGAGCCATTTCCAGTGCAAACTGGGTAAAGCTAAGAACCTATCCCTTTGCTTCTGAGTGGAAGGTGATGTAGCAATTTATATTGCCACTAAGAATTTGTGATCAGTTTTTATAGTGAATTCCAAGCTTACCAATTATATATTGAAATGCTCATGTGCTCAAGTCACCATTAATGCTTCTTTTTCTACTTGGATACAGCACTGTTTTTGTTCCATGTGGCTTCTTGATATGGAAAGGACTGGTTTCTCATATTCATTATTTGTTTCAAATGAGAACACTGCATTCTGGAGTGTTAAAATACATCAGATGTTACTGTTCAGAAAATGTATTGAATAGATGAAGATGCTGCCAAATCTTTTATCTTTGTAAATATTTTTTGTGTGAACTCTTCGAGGGCCACATGTTTCACCCAGTGAAAAGGTAGGTAAACTCTGGTGAAAGTGCTAAATGTTTCTTCATGGAACCTGCATGGAATCTTTTATCCTGGAAATGCACTAGGATTCAGGATAATAATCAAAAGGTATAGAAAATTGACTACATGCAGTTTGTTCTTAAAGATAGTCAAGAAACCCCCAAAAATCCCTGAACAAAACAAATTTATTTTGTAAAGACAGCACAGTATAATATACAAAAGAAGACACAAATGCCCTCCTTCCAAGAAACAATTCTTATCTCACAGTATGTTCATCTTACATGGAATGTGTGCTTTAAAGACATGCATTTCAGCTGGTATTATTTATACTGTGATTTTACAAGTTAGAAAATTGTTAATGCACCAGTAAAATTCAACTTAACCAGTTTGTAACAGTTCTTTTAAGTGATGTTTTGTACTTTTCTTATCTATCTTTTGGATTCCATATACCAAGGCAGTTGGGCATAGCAATACATTTCAGTCTGTGCTAAGATACTCCATGCATGTATCTTGGCTTTGATAGGATGCTTATTTTCTAATGCCTAAGATGATTTCAGCATTGCACAGTGTAACAGGATACGTGATGGATGAACACAAGTGTGGGGAGAGTGTAATATATTTGGTTAAGTTATGTTAATAACTTTGCAACATGCACAGGCACACACATACACACACGTGCACACACACGCATATCAATAATACAACACCAAACTGACTCAAGCCCCCACCCAGTCACCTAGGAAATTGCATACTATCCCCTCAGTGCACCAAAGGGCAATATTTCCCTTCTAGCAAGCACAGTCTTAGGGTAGAAAGTAAACATAGAAAAGGAATCATAATAGCAAAGAAGTAACATAGCACTTATTTGGGAAAGAGTGCAAACAGAATTTGTGAGTTAATAGTATATGGGACAAGTCATTTGTGTCTCCCTATTTGTTTTCCCTTGTACTGATTGTCATAGTCACACTGTCCATTTCTTGGTTGGGGCTCAGCTTGTCCCCTTCTGCAAGCTCCTGCTGGACATGGGCATGACCGCACTCCCTTTGCTGTTGTCTCCTCCCACCTTCCAGACATCACCAAGTCCTCACTGCTTGCTCCCGCCATGGTCAGGCTCGGCCAGTCCTCTCTTCTGGTTGTCAGTCAATGTTTCTCAGTTCCATTAGTGACTTCAGCTCTTAGTGAATTTCAGCTTTCAGCTCATGGGATTACCTTCTACTAACACAGGAGCAATGTCTCTGCTCTTAACAAAACAAAAGAGTCCAAGAGAAATCATTAATTCTACCTTTTAGCAGTGGGGGAAGATAATGAATCCATGCCTGAGGGTAGCCATTAGCAAGAACTAATGTAGACTCAGCAGGAGATTTCCCAGCCCCTCCCTGTTTGCTCTTAAAATGCTTGAGCATCTGTACTCCGGCCATGTTGAGTTGTATTTAGATGAAAGTGAATTTTTCATCAGAACAGGCTAAACACATCTCTGCTTCCATTTGTTAATACAATTGAAGGACAACATTTCATTGCCCCTGCAGTTAACACAAAAATAATTTTTAACACAATACAGAGACACTGACCCTTTGCCATCATGCTCAGCACCTAGTATGCTTATGCAGATACAGGGCAATATGCTGAGTACTTAATTGTACTCATGTAGATACAAAGCTCAGGCAAATAAAGTGCCCCCCACTTCAGCTGCTGAGCAGAGGGAGTGCCCTCAGACACTAAGGGTGCGTCTACACTTGTAAATTAAGTCGACTTAACCTTGCTTAAGTCAACTTAATTTACTCTGCATCTATACTACACTTTCTTTAAGTTGACTTAAGCAAGCTGCTTAAGTTGACTTAAGGAAAATAAAGTCGACTTAATGAAAATTAAGTCGACTTTATTAAACCTTTTAATTTGACGTTAGGCTTAAATCAACTTTCTAAAGTCAACTTAAGCCAGTGTAGACCTGGAGTAGCCCTAAGTCGACTTAGAGTCGACTTAGGGCTCTCCAGGACTCCCCCACTGCCCTCCCTGTCCCTATGCCCTGCCAAGGTCCCTGTCCCCCTTTGCTCCATTGTACCCAGATACAATGGGGCAAAGGCTGAGCTCTCTGGCACTGAGCAAGGGGTGCCCCCCCCGCCACCATGGACCTGCCCAAGGTTCCCCTAACCCCTATAAGTTGACCTAGGCGTCCAGTGTGGATGCTCTAGGTCGAATTTGTAAGGTCCCCCCAAGTCGACTTAGCTAAAGTCGACCTAAATTTACAAGACAACAGAGTCCGGTGGCACTTTTAAAGACTAACAGATTTGCCACCGGACTCTGTTGTCTTTCTACAATAGACTAACACGGCTACCCCTTTGGAATTTAAATTTACAAGTGTAGACATAGCCTAAGATCTTGCTTATGCAGAATACTCAATGTGGTGTTAATGTTGTTTAGCTTATAGATTGGTTGACAAGGAAAAGGCAGGTTTTTCTTCAGTTTGTGCAATTCAGGCTCAGTTCTATTTCTGGTAACAATGTATCCTATCAAATTTATGCATCTTTCCCCAAAACAATGATTTTATCCATAGCAAAGTCAGTTTTAAATGAATATTGTGGAACAGTAACAGTTGGTCTTCTCTATTTTATGTACCAAATCTTTTATCTGATAAAGAATGCTAGAAAAGCCTATCCAAGTCTAATTGATTCTCTTTGGAAAATGTTCTGGCGCGGAAGACTTAGTGAGTAAGAAAGAGTTCATTATGCCACATTCTTCATCCAATTTGGAAAGGAGTCTATGAAACTTGTTTGTGAAGAAATTTATCAGAAACTTATTGTGGCACCTAGTTTAGAAAATTGTCTGGCAATTTATTAGATTTAGCATTTATTTTAAATTATGTGAAATCTCCACAAATATGATAACTTATCACTATTATTATTAGAACTGAAGTAGCACTGTGGAGCCCCAGTCATGAATCAGTACCACCATTGTTGTAGGGACTATAGAAATACATTAAATAAAAAAAATCATACACTATGCTATAAATCCCTAATCTATGTCAATTAAGGGAAAAACGTACCAGAAATATTTTTGTATTTTATAAATTCATAAAATTTTTGCAAGGATAAAGTTAACTAATAGAATTCCTTCATTTCTAAAGTTTAGCTTGCTGATTTCAAATGGAAGATATCCATTTTTGAGGGGCAAATAATAATATGTTGGTGGTGGCAATCCCATGGGGTCAAAGATGATATCTTTATTTTATTTGGGACTCTTGATAACTGAGGAGTCCTATCCTTGACCTGCAGATTCATGGGCAGATGTTGCAGGTGGTGTTAAAAGGCCGGGTTGGGCCACAATTGCTACATGACAGTTGTATTTCCTTTCTTTCCTTGTGTTTTTCTGTGACGGAGGTGAGGCAATTTTCTTCTAATACAGTCATTCCTTCTTTGACAAGTCTTTGCCAGTTAGCCTGTCTTGGGCTACTATCTCCCATTGTGATGTTAATGCCATGTCTCTTGATAATTGCCTTGAAGGTGTCTTTGCAGTGTTTCTTTCTTTATAATACATAATGTGGCAATAGCATTGGAGATCTGAATTGAGATATAATTTCTTTAACTTTTCTTTCTTCTTTGTAGACTATATCAGAGGCCCTTTCTTCACACTTCCAATTTTTTGTTATTGTCACATTATTGAAATATCTGCTCTATTGTAAATTTACTTTGACAAAATACTTTATTTTTTGTCACTTTCTAATATGAACAGAGATGTTATTAAGTTTAATGAGAAATTCAGTCAAGTAAACAGCAGAGAGGAGAGAAATTTCATGAAATAGAGATAATAATATCAAGTAAAAAGAGAAAAATTCAAATCCCTGAAGTATTCTCTTGCAAGTGATTTTAACATGTAGGTTGGAATACAATTCTGTTCTTGTTGTTATTGCAGGGTTGGTTGAATTGTAATTACAAAGCTTTCTGCAGCAGTCTTGCTGAAATGCATGCGTGGCTAGAGATCATAAAGAATTTATGCTGAGGTGTTAGAAGTTATTTGAGAATCCCATTAAAAGAAATAGCCTTAATCATCCACAATAACATTGCCTTAATTATTAATAGATCTTATCAGTAGTCTGAAATTGCTCACATCAAATATTAATCAGAGGGGCAGATGCATTCATAATACGTGTGGCAGGCATATTTTCCCTACCTCTGGAGGCCTATATATTCTTATTATTTACATATTACCAACAGTGGGGAACATTTCCACCAATCACCTATTAAAAGAGTTCTTCAAAATATTGACTGCAAAGGGCTTATACTTTACTTACACAATCTGTTTATCAATTATTGAACAATATTATGGGAAATGAAGAGATGAGCTTGAATCTTAAATACTTAAAATCAAGTTCTATTTTTTTTTTTTTCTGATTACTCCTTCCCATCTCAAGGACCTTTTGCACTAAACATTTATGCCACATGCAAACTGACCTGCACACATGCACCTTTGTGATCTATTCAGTGTGGGAAGAAAGGGTCAACATGGATCCCAGATTGAAAACCTAAATTGGGGATCTCTTGGCTCCATCACCAGAGAATGTCTTTGTTGCCATCAGAAGAGGATATTGTAGATACTTTCTTATTGCTGGCCATGAATTCAAATGATTATACTGGACACCATTTTGGGATTCTGTCATAGATTACCTAACTGACGTGACATTCATCCAAAGTTTGCTTCAGAGCTGCATCACTGGGCCTTTGCTGTATGATTTACAAAGGTTTTTACTTATTTCTTTTTTTTCTTTTGTAGTGGGTGGGGGTTGGAGTTGTGATGGAAAGGAAAGTATAAGAACATCTTTAACTGAATAAGTGAGCAGATATTTAATTGATTTCAGTTAAAACTTTAGGAAAGCCTGTAGAATTTACCTCAGAAAAACTTGAACTTCACAAGCCATGAACCCTTCAATGTCACTTGAGAATGAGGTTACAAGAATATCCTGATTCTGATATGTATATTCTGGTTCATCAAAACATATCACGTGAAGTCTTAAATGAAAGATTGAGTCATGGTAGCCATTGATGTCACTGTGAAATGTATGAACAGACACTATGAAAGGGGTGAGGTACAGATACTGAAAATGTACTTATTAATCCTGCATTGAGACAGCCTTTAAAACAGGTTTTTTGTCAGATGACAGGTGTTTCTTTTGGCATATAAATTAAACACTGTAAACTAATACAATAATTATATTTCTACATGTGAACTACATTTCTACAAGACGGAATGTAAAATAAACAGCTCAGCAGCACAAAAAAATAAAGCATGGGTTTTATCTTGACAGAGTAAAAACAATGAATTTTAGGGATATAAGAAGAAGGCAAAAAGATACTCTTTATCTTGCATTTAGGAAGTAAATGGGCAGCATGTTTACATTCACGAAAAGAAGATCTCTGACTAAGTTGGTGACAAACACTGTAGAAGACTTTGGGTAAATCTTCTTTAGACAGTAGCTTAGTCTGTTAAATTTAATATCTAAAAATGGCTATATGCAAAACTGATACATAACGCATCTCTTTTCTATTATCCTTACTCATGATCTTTTGAGTCTTTGGTAATAAGCTAATACTTGATTTCACTATGAATATATCTAAGTGATACCTTTATGGCAGGTGCTGTTCCTGAGGTGAATATTATATAAGCAAGATCTGAGTTTCAAGCAAGGTCTGAGTGTCTGAGGGCATTTCCTTGCTCAGTCAGAAGGAAGGGGGTGGTGGGGGGGAAGCACCTTATTTGCATGAGTACAATTAAGTACTTAGCATAATTTCACTGTATATAGATAAACCCAGCCTGATACTGGGCATGACAGGAAATTATTAATATGGATGGTTTGGGTTACAAATACCTTTTGTTTTAAATGAAGGGGCAAAGAAATGTTGTCCTTTGATTGCATGAAATGAATTTAGCCTGGTCTGATGAAAATTCACTGTCACCTAAACAGAGCTCAAAAGAGTGGCGTAGCCAGTATAGTCAGCATTGTAAAGCAAGCAAGTTGAGTTTTGGAGGGTTTCATGCTGAGGTTGCACAAGCCCTGATAAAAGGTTAGCCTTAGGCCTGGGTTAACCTCTTTTCTTCTATTGTTAAGAGATAGAGCTAATGATTTCTTTTAGAGTCTTCTGTTTGAAACAGGGGCATTAGTCCAGTGTGAGTGGAAAGGTTTACCCATAAGCTCAAGTCACTCTAAGAGCTAAAGAAACTGGAAAATCTTAACTAACAGCAGAGAGGAACCAGCCAGCAGGGATTTGCTGAGGCCTAGAAGTGGCAGAAGGCAGCACCAGAGTGGGCATGGTCAAGCCTGTGTCAGCAAGAGCCTGCAGGAAGAGATTGGTTGAGATTTCCCTTCCTTCCCCTTCTCCTCCCCTGCCGAGATGTAGAAATAGAACCTGCCACTACATGGTCAGGACAGGGGAAAGCAAGATGGGAGAAGCAAAGGACATGCCCCATGTACTCTGTGGTGGGATGGGTTCTGCTCATTATGTTTATAGATTTTTCATTGCACTGTTTTCTCAAATCAGTGCTGTTGGGATATTTCCCTCCTTTTATTAAAAGATTTATCTTCGACACTAAGATCTGTGCTTGCGAGAGGGGAAGTATTGCCTTTTACAGTGCCCATGGTTAGTGAAGAAGGGTTACACTTGTTGTTAACTTGCAAGGCAACGGTTGGAGTTACAAGCATTTTCATCTCTCAGGGGATTGATGTGTACTTAATCACCTCTTTGCATACACCTGCAGCAAGTTCTACAGTTTGCTGCGTTTCTTCTACTAAGCAACATAATCTAGGGTGGTCATGCAGCACTCCATAATGAAGGGCTGGCATAGCCTAGAGGACATGAGTGGTTAACAGGGTAGGGGTGTCTGGGCTCACATTAAGCACCAGCAAATCTCCCTCTTGCTGGAGACAGGGCGTGGGGGGGAGGGGGTCGGAGGTGGGGAGAGGAGGTGACTTAAGTCCTGGGGACAGAAAACAATCACAGTGGGGATCTGATTTTAATATCTGAAATTCAGACACCTAAACATTTAAATATTCAAACATATCCTCTTGGCATGACTTTAATATCAATCATGACATGTATAATGTTTGCTTATAAGTTATAAAAGGGCATGATATATTGGATTGGAATTAACCACACACTATGCCATGCTATGAGCAACTTTGGTTGTTATCACTCAATAGTTTAATTATGCAAAAGATAAGTAATATAACAGTGATTATGGGCCTAAGCCATAAGCCAATGAAGTCACTTGGGCTTTGTCTACAGTGGCAATTTAAGTTGATTTAAGGAAGCTTAAATCGACTTAAATTAAGCCATGTCCACACCTGGTTTTCATTAAGTCAATTTAAGCAGTTCCTTAAATTGACTTAATTGCTGCCACTCTTTAAGTCGATTTAGTCAATTTGTTAAGTTGACCCAAAGATGGTTTGGGAGCCCTAGGTCGACTTATTCTACAGAGGGGATTTGACTTTTTAGCTACCACATATTTAACAGGTGTTTTTCCAGGAGAGAATCACACAGAGCTGGAACACAAGTAAATCTAGGGATCCAAATATTTCCATTATTTCAAAATTGTTTAACCTACAGTAACATGTGGAGAGGACAAAACAAATATAGATCCTGGTATGACATGCTGTTCCATATTTAATCTTGCAGGGTTTCAATAAACTATTATCCCTTAAATTCATAAAGTTGGCAGGTGTCATCAAAACAGTATAAACAGCACTGATTTAATAAAATACAAATCCATAAGAGTTGTGTTTAAGGTGAGTTTACAAATATCACCAGTATCCACACTGATCTCATTTGACTTACAGAATGTTAAAAATTATTAATTTTTGTTTATATATATAAACTGTAGGAAGAGGAGTCTTATTTCTAGAGTATTTCTGCCAGTATAGAAAGACATCCTTAAAGTAAAAAGGACTTAAAAAAATCAGATTAGTTATCTCTATTAAATTCTTTAAAGACATTTACAAGGCTACAGTTCTTAATTTGTTAGGTAGCATGTACACTGTACACTGGATACTTGGAAGTTATAGATGTGGAGAGAATTGAACAAAATGAATTATTAAATTAATACCAAGACTATGCCCTGTGTTTACAAAGGAAATAAATTAAGTTAAGAGTTGTTAGACCATCTATAACTTATCTTAGCATGCCTAAGTATTCTAACAAATTTATTCTATATGAACAGCCACCTAGATGCAGTAACCCTTCAGATGAGTTACCAGACAAATGACCAACTTCTTCTTTTCACGCAATAAAAGAGGCCTGGAAGAAGACGGAGAAAAAAAAAAAAAGCTGAGCAATTTCAAAGTCAGTCAGTCAGTCTCTCTTATCCTCTTTTCCTCATAATCCCCATATCTCTGTGCATTCACCCTTTCCCCTTTATACACTCTGGGTTATTGCATAACACCATAGGGGGAAAGAAACTTCCTCTGCAGCCATAATGGCAGCTGATACCTTTGCTCCTCTTTCTTAAGCTACTGTGCAGGCTGCAGTCTAGCTTCTGATTAGACTGGAACTGCATTGGGTCTCCTTCTTTTTGCCTGATTGCCCTGGACTTGAGGTTGGGGCAGTGGTAGAGCGTAAATAGTGATGAATCTGCCAGGTACCAAGTAAGGTAGAGGTCTGCTAGAACAACAGGACTGGTTCCAGCTAATCTTCCTTGTAATGGAACAATTCTAAGCTCTGCTTTGCTACTGCTTATATTGCCTTACTATGCTGCCACGTACTGCTATGTCTATTTCCATGATGCATTCAAGTGGGGGAGTGGAAAGTTACTTGCTGCAAGTGCACACAAACCTCAAAGTATTTTGCTAAAACCACACGTCCACCCCTCCATGTTTCAGTGGTACCCCAGAGTTAACACACAAAATATATAAGGCACTTGTAAAGGCACTTGTAAAGACTAACAGATTTATTATAAGGCACTTGTAAAGACTAACAGATTTATTTATCACATGAGCTTTCGTAGGAGAAAATCCCATTTCATCAGCTGCTTTGAAGATTCCAAATCAGGTCAATTTCTTTAGATGGTATAATGGTTACTCCAAACATAACAATCCATGTTATACAACTGAGAGCCTCTTCTTTTTTTAGCATACTTTACACATTGATTTCAGTGCTTTCTGATGAAGGGATTAAGTTACCCAAACTGAACACATAGATAACAGCTGTATAAATTCACGCACATCTTTATTTAATTACTTGCAGTACAAGTAAATGGTATCCATAGAACAGTAATGAATTATTCATGATGAACACTAATTTTTCTTATTTGGAATCACACACAAACAACAAAATCAAAAGAAACCTGAGGAAGGGAATGAAAATGAACACTCCTTTTCTTCCCAAATCTTTGCTTCATAACCTCAAATCAGGTTTTCTTGTGTGGACACTTACACGTCCCTTTCCCCAAAGGGAGTTGACTGTAGAAAAAACTTTTCCAAGGCTAGCTCTGGCCAGCTCATTTTTTGAGTTCTGTTTTGGTTGCTGCCAGCCAGGCAGGATTTGGAGCTACTTAGCAAGCAGTAACAGATGGCCCTCCCTTTCTTTTGGTCTTCTTCAGCATTTCAGGAGTGTGGGGCGGAAATAGAAGATGTATAGAAAGAAAAAGTGAGACAAAAGGCATTGTGCCAGTTGTTTCCCCATTAGAACTTTCAGACATGAATTTTTATATTAAGAGGCAAACACAAACATGATCAGTTTAAAGGTCAGATGATGGAAAATGTCTACATTTTTAGCTTAGCAATTTTAAGGCCAGTCGGTCTGTCTTATGATCTTTTCCTCATACTCCACAGACCTCTGCTGAGTCTCTCTCTTTCCCTTCCATTCACTGTGGGATACCATGGTACCAGAGAGGAGAAAGAATTACCTATGCAGCTATAATGGCTGCTGAAATCTTTGCTTCTCTTTCGCAAACTACTTTTAGTTTCCTCTGCTGGTAACTAGCCTTGTACCCTGCTGGCAAGAGAATGACCTCACATTGCTTTGCTGCTTTTTATAGCTCCACTTATCACATGACCGAGTGCTTAATTAATTCATTAATAATTGCTGTCTGGATAATTTCATAACTAATTTTCTGTCTGCTTAATTGATCTAGTCTGTAATGTCTTGTCTGCTTATCAGCTTAATCACTGAGCTAATTTCCAGTCACTTTCCCAACTGGTCTAATTTCTCTCCATTTTAATTCATTTCTTAACCATGAAGTCTGTATAATCCACTCCTAAGTAATATCATTGCTTCACTGATGCTCCACTTACCTACCTGACTTTTATATCTGTCGTAATATTTAAATAAATAAAAGAACATCTATTCACAGCTCTTAGCCTCCTCAACAGGAGACAGATTTACAATTATCTTCCCAAACCAATCACACAACCCCCCCCCAAACAATAGGCAACCCCAAACCACTATTTCCCCACTATCACATTACTGCCTGCTGGCCAAAATCCAGAGGAAATAGATAGACTTTGCCCCATGTCTTAAAGATTGATTAATTCATTCAGACCAAGGGAAAGAAGTAAGTTTCAAGAGGAAAGACACCTTCATGGAGAACACTCTACCACCTAGCCCCCGCCCCCCTTCTTTGTATCATATGGCTCCAGCTCAAGACCCCTGGATGACTGCAGCAGCAGCAGCATGGCATGGGAACAGTTCATTTCAGGCTTGTGATGGGGGTAGCTGACTTCTTGTGTGCCCCCGGCCGCTGCACATAGCATCATAGAAATTTTCCCACTCCTCATGCTCCCTGTAGGTTGTCAACCTTACTTGGCATGTTTTCTGTGGCTTGCTTCCCCCAGCCAGATCACACATGCAAAGGAACCCTTTCTATGGCTATGTCTACACTTGTAATTTTAAGTCAACTTTAACTAAGTCGACTTTAAGATCATAGAATAATAGGGATGGAAGGGACCTCATGAAGTCATCTAGTCCCCTGCTAAAATGCAGGACCACTCCCACTTTAAGTCGATTTAGTGAGTCTACACTTAAAATTAAAGTCGACTTTGGGGGGAACTTACAAAGTCGACCTAGACCATCCACAATGGATGCCTAGGTCAACTTCTACGGGCTAGGGGAACCTAGGGTAGGTCCACAGGGGCAGCAGGGCACCCCTTGCCCAGTGCCCGGGGGCTCAGCCTTTGCCCCATTGTACTTGGGTACAATGGGGCAAAGGGGGTCAGGGAATGCCAGGCTCCCCCTGTGCTCCCCCCAGCAGGGAGGGCATTGGTGTAGTCCTGGGGTAGCCCTAAATCGACTTAGGGCTACCCCACATCTACACTGGCTCTAGGGAGTCGACTTAAGCCCTAAGTCGACTTATTTCGAGGTTTAATAAAGTCGACTTAATGAAAATTAAGTCGACTTTATTTTCCTTAAGACGACTTAAGCAAGCTGCTTAAGTCGACTTAAGGAAACTGTAGATAGACGCAGGGTAAATTAAGTTGACTTAATTTACAAGTGTAGACGCAGCCTATGTTAGCAAAACTCATCTATCTGCCCTCACTGGTATCTTCTGCCCTGGCTGTCAGTTTTTAAAATTCAGTCCTTTGCTCAGGCTTTCAGATGAGTCTTGTCACCTTCTTTGCATGTACACCATTTTGCCAATGGCCTGTGGGGGAACCTGGGCCCAGCCACTACTGTGGGTTCCAGCCCAGGAGCCCTACAGAAAGCATTCATGTACTGCTTCCTTGGTTATCTTGCCCAAAGATGCCTTTATCTTCATACCTCATCTCACTTCAGGGATAAAGTTCTCAGGTCCTCTCTCTCCCAGCTTAAACAGGTGCAGTCAGATCCTAACTCTGATTATCCCTTGAGATTTTATGGCCAGGGAGGCACACCTCTGGTCCCAAACAGTATCTGACCTGCTAAGGCCCTGCAAATCCCTTTATCTGAGCCTGCTGGTCTCTCATTGGCTGCTTCTCTGAAACCTCTGTAGGCAGGTCTGGAGTCCCACCTTTGCTATTCCTTTCCAGGAGTAGGATGGAAGGACTGTGGAGACTAGCAGGATATCATAAAGGACCTGATACACCTCATCACAAGCCCATTTCAATTATACTTGGCTCAGCATATTTTTGATCACAATGAATTACATTATTTATTGATCCCCTAATAAAATCAGTACTTGATTAATTGCTTAGTCCAGCCATTACCTGATCATCTTGCCACTTAACTTGACTCAGTCCCTGACTTCCAAGCACTTTGATATAGCTGATCATCATGATAAAGTTTGCTCTTGATTCTTAAGGCACTTTTGATTCTTCTCTCCTTTTTCTTCTTTCTTATGTTCTTCTGCCATTTCCATCTCTTCTTCCTTTAGCCCTCTCTTTTGTACTGTTAACATCAGCGCTATTTCCTTCATTCACCCCTCCCCCACCTCAACTCTCCAACACTTTGAAACCCACAAATCCACCTTTTACCTCTACTATCTCCTTGCCTCAGGTAACTTTTTCTGCAATCCAATACACCTTCCGTACTTACCATTTCAATCTCCTACATCCTTCCTTGGAACCATCTCGGTCCTTCTTTCCTATATCTAGATTAGTTCAGGACTTCCCCAGTCAAATGGCCCCATACAAAATATCAACTTTCTATGACAAAAAAATGGCTCAACCTTATAGCCCTTCTAATATTAATAGCTAATTGACAACTTTGCACAAAATTTTTTTTTTGAAGAATAATTGTATGAATGACCCTTAAATCTTAATTTCTCTTTTAAAATTGTCCCTTACATAATATCTACTCAAGGTTCACTTCATTAATTTTTATATAGATATGTAGTGTTGTTTTCAAGATATATAGCAAGGTTGGAGTGTCAAGCAAGGTCTGAAGGCACTCCCCTTGCTCAGTCAGCTGAAAGAGGTGCACCTTATTTGCATGACTACAATTAAGTACTTAGTATAATTTCATTGTATATGGATAAACGTACACAGGTGTTGGGCATAATGGAAATGGTTTGTATGGCTGGTTTTGAGTTATAAATCCTTTTTGTTTATCTCTAGGGGTAATGAAATGTTGTCCTTTGATTGTATGTTGTTCTTTGATTGAATGAACTGTGTTTAGCCTGTTCTGATGAAAAATTCACTCTCTCCTCAACAGAGCTAAAAACCGTGGCAGAGCAATGCTCAGCATTGTAAGGCAGGAGCCTGTTGTGGGTGGTGGTGGTGGTGACTGTGGCCCACTGCAGCCACCACCACCCCATTAGCACTGAAAAAGAGCTACATCTCCTATAATGTTTAACCCTTCTCCCATTGTTAAAAGATAGAATTAATTATTCCTTTTAGAGTCTTCTATTTGAGCAGGGACATTGCTTCTGTGTCAGCAGAAAGATTTTCCTAGGAGCTGAAATCACTAGAGAAACTGGGAAACCTTGACTGACAAATAGCAGAGAAGAGTCATGGACAGTCGGCACCCACAAATGGCAGGAGCCAGCAGATGGCTGGAGCTGTGAGTGGTATGTGCATGCAGATAGCTGGAGCCACAAGTGATTGGCACCTACAGATGGCGAGAGCCACGAGTGGTCAGCAGCTGCTGATGGTGGAAGCCGACAAATGGTGGGAGTCATGAGTGGTAGATAGAGCCCTGCAGATCTGCGGATATCCGCTTCTTATCTATGGATATTCGCATCCACGGGTGCAAATGTGGATAGCTGCAGACCCGTTGCTGCGGATTGCACCTTGGGTATGGATACTATTTTTACCTGGTCACGGCTGTACATGCAGAGAGAATCATTGATCCTCCCAGTACATCTGATTGGTTACAGCTGCAGCCCTGACTGAATGCAGGGGCCAGTCCAGGCGGAGTAACAATAGCTCCCTCTTCCACTTCCTCCACTGCCGGCCACTCTCCCCAGCACCAAACAGCTGAGTGATCACAGCAGCCCCCATTTCACATGGCCAGCCCCTGCGGAATAGGAGTTGCTCAGATCTGGGCTATCCAGGGCTCTACACAGCATTGGGCTTTTACTGGCTCATC
Source organism: Pelusios castaneus (assembly GCA_007922175.1). NCBI lineage: Eukaryota > Metazoa > Chordata > Testudines > Pelomedusidae > Pelusios > Pelusios castaneus. The sequence goes on from ML685784.1 coordinate 4,710,477, forward strand.
CGCGTCTAGGGTCCCACCCCCAGTTGTCCTTCAGCCACTGACTCCAGACTGTGAGAGCCAAAGCCCAGCCCCTCAGAGCTGGTGTTCAGTTTCAGAGGTCAGTCCCCACCCCCACTGATCAGCTGAGAAACTGAAGCATCCCAGACTGCCCAGCCCAGCCCAGCCCAGCCCGAATAGCAGTTGCTCAGATCGGAGCCAGCGAAGGCTCTGAAAAACACTGGGAGCTGTTGGCAACTCTCTCCCCTCTCAGTTGTTTCTCGGGCTCCCTGAACCTAGCTCACCCGAGCCCATGCACATCAGCTGATCATGAGCTGCTGCTTTCCCCCTTCTGTCTGCCAGCCTCCCAATATGATCGTCAGCTGAATGAATTGCCTTGCCCATGCTGAACAGTTGAGTGACCTGATCTTTGCTCTAGTAGGTGGAATAACCAGATGATCAAGGCCAGCAGGGCTCTGAACAAACAGTATTAGGAGCTGCTGGCTAGTGCCACCCTACCTGCCCCCTTCCTCGGGCTCTGTGTGAGGCAGCTGCTGCTCTCTAACAATCCAGAAATTGACAGGCAGCTGCCCCAGAAGAAAACACAGAGGTTGCACCAGAATCCTTAGGACCCTCTATAACGTTGTTTAAAATAAAAACAGTGTGCACATGTACAAAGCCCCTGCTTTTAAGTTGTTACATTACAGAACACACACAGGCAGGAACACAAAACAGAAGCACAGTGTAATGACCAGGAGCTGAGCAGAGCAGAGTGGAGCTGCAGCAAGGTGGGGGCGGGGAGGTTGCAAATACACACAAAACATGGAGATGCGGATTCTAGATCGGATACATGTTTACATGTCTCGGATATGGATCGGTTGCAGATCCACATTTTTGTATCCATGCAGAGCTCTAGTGGTAGGAGCCTGCAGACCGGGACTCTCCAAGGCCCAGTGTTGACAGGAGGCAGCTGCAGAGTGGACCAGGTTAAGCCTGTGTTACCAAGAGCTTGCAGAAGGGGACTGGCTGACCCCCTTCCCCACCTTCTCCTCTGAGATGTGGATACTGAACTACGACAGTACAGAGGAAAGGGAGGAACAAGGCACATGTCCCATGTATTCTGGGGAGGTGTGGGTTCTGCTCATTGTGTTTATGAATTCTGCAGTGCACTGTTTTCTTAAATTAATGCTGTTTGGATATCCCCTCCTTTTATTAAAAGGGTTATGTTCCACACTCAGACACTGTGCTTGCGTATTACCTTTTAGGGCATTCAGGGTGTGATGTGCGATTTCCCAGGAGACTGGGTGGGAGGTCAAGCCGATTTGGTGTTGTATCATTGACAGGAATCCCTAGATATAGAACCTGGCCCTTTGCTGCTACCAGCCTTGCTTGGCAGATGGGTTCCCCACAGGACATAAAACCTAACTTGTGAAATGTCAATCTGAAAGAACAATATGGAAAGAAATGGAGGTACTTTGCCCCATTTGAAACATCTTTCAGAAGCAGCCTTAGCTATGGAGTCTTCAGCAGCGGCTCCATAATGTAATGCACAGAATATGCACACAAACTAATCCAGAATGAGAGGAAACCATAAAGATTAGAACCATAGAATCATAGAATAATAGGGATGGAAGGGACCTCACGAGGTCATCTAGTTCAACCCCCTGCTAAAAAGCAGGACCACTCCCACTAAATCACCCCAGCCAGGGTTTTGTCTAAACGGGCCTTAAAAATCTCCAAAGATGGAGATTCTACCATCTCCCTAGGTAACCCATTCCAATGCTTCACCACCCTCCTAGTGAGAAAGTTTTTTCCTAATATCCAACCTTGACCTCCCCAGCTGTAATTTGAAACCATTGCTCCTTGTTCTGTCCTCTGTTACCATCGAGAACAGCCTATCTCCCTCTTCTTTGGAGCACCCCTTCAAGTAGTTGAAGGTTGCTATCAAATCTCCCCTCAGTCTTCTCTTCTGTAGACTATATAAGCCTAGTTCCTTCAGTGTCTCCTCATAAGTCATGTGCCCCAGCCCCCTAATCATTTTTGTTGCCCTTCGCTGGACTCTTTCTAATTTGTCCTCATCCTTTCTGTAGTGGGGAGCCCAAAATTGGACACAGTATTCCAGATGCAGCCTGACAAGTGTCGAATAGAGGGGAAGTATCACATCCCTCGATCTGCTGGCAATACTCCTACTGATGCAGCCTAATATGCCATTGGCCTTTTTCGCAACAAGGGCACACTGTTGGCTCATATTCATCTTCCCATCCACCATAACCCCCAGGTCCTTTTCTACAGCGCTGCTACTTAGCCGATTGGTCCCCAGCCTGTAGCAGTGCATGGGATTTTTCCATCCTAAGTGCAGGACTTTGCACTTGTCTTTGTTGAACCTCATGAGGTTTCTTTCGGCCCAGTGTTCCAATTTGTCCAAGTCTCCCTGGATCCTGTCCCAATTTGTCCAAGTCTCCCTGGATCCTGTCCCTGCCCTCCAGAGTATCTACCATTCCCCCCAACTTAGTGTCATCCACAAACTTACTAAACACGCAGTCTATTCCATCATCAAGATCATTAATGAAGATGTTGAATAGAACCGGCCCCAGGACCGACCCCAGAGCACTCCACTCGTTACCGGTTGCCAACCAGACATCGAGCCATTGATTCCTACCCGCTGAGCCCATTGATCTAACCAGTTTTCGATCCACCTTACGGTCCACTCGTCCAACCCATACTTCCTTAACTTGCTGACGAGAATGCTGTGGGAAACCGTATCAAAAGCCTTGCTAAAGTCAAGGTCTACCACGTCAACGGCTGTTCCTACATCCACAAATCCAGTCATCTCATCATAGAAGGAAATCAGGTTGGTCAGACACGATTTGCCCTTGGTGAATCCATGTTGACTGTTCCTGATCACTCTATTTTCCTCCAAGTGTTTCAGGATGGATTCTTTGAGGACCTGCTCCATGATTTTCCCAGGGATTGAGGTGAGGCTGACTGGTCTGTAGTTCCCTGGATCCTCCTTTTTTCCTTTCTTGAAGAGAGGTATTATATTTTCCTTTTTCCAATCCTCTGGGACCTCCCCCGTTCGCCATGAGTTCTTAAAGATAATGGCCAGCGGCTCTGCAATCACTTCAGCCAACTCCCTCAGCACCCTCGGATGCAGTTCATCCGGCCCCATGGACTTGTGCACATCCAATTTCTTTAAGTGTTCCCTAATCTGACTTTCCATCACCGAGGGCCGCTCTCCTCTCCATTCCACGTTACCCCATGTAGTAGCCTGGGCACTGGCCCTCCCTGTGAAGACTGAAGTATAAAAAACGTTGAGTACTTCAGCCTTTTCCGCATCATCCATCACGAGGATGCCTGCCCCATTCAGTAAGGGTCCTACACCACCTCTGATCCTTTTCTTGTTGCTGACATACTTATAGAACCCTTTTCTGTTATCCTTCACATCTCTTGCTAGCTGCAACTCCAATTGTCCTTTGGCCTTTCTGATTTGATCCCTGCAGTCCCGAGCAATATCTTTATACGCCTCCCTTGTCATCTGCCCAAGCTTCCACTTCTTGTAAGCTTCCCTTTTATGTTTCAGCTCCCCGCAGAGTTCCCTGCTAAGCCACGCTGGTCGCTGTCCACATTTGCTGTTCTTTCTGCACATCGGAATGTTATCTTCCTGTGCCTTTAACAGGGTTTCTTTAAAATACAGGGCTCTGGTCTGAACCCACTGAGCCTGTAGGACTGTGGGCATGTGGTGTCCTTGCAGGGGTTCGATTCCATGTACAAGCTGTATAGTGGCTCACCGTACTGTAGAGAAGATAAAATTAAAGATCAATTTAATCTCTCAGGAAAAGCGTGAGTAGTACATTTTAAATCCTTAAATTAAAACGTGCATGAAGGCAAAATGCCCATATACCCAGTTCCTACTAGAAACCACACTGATGCGTTTGCTATTTCTTCTTTTCAAAAAAATCTTCCACAAAATACATTTACTAAAAGCAACAGGGTTGGACAGCAGCTTAAATCACAGGTGCTAGAAAATGAAAAAGATAGTTCACTGTCTCTTTCTCTGACTAAGACCAAAGAAATAAATCGGACCTATGTGATTTCAGCCTGTAAAAATGCAGGTGATACTTCAGTTACATTTAAACCTGAAGGTAGATTAACACTCCAGAGAAGAACTGGAGTAAGCAAAGAATCCACTTCTTCTGAAAAACAGATGGCGGAGAACACAGCACAGGATGTTGAAAATACTCAAACAGAGAAAAGATTTACCCTGCAGCGACGCGTGAGGACTGGAGCAATAGAGAAGCATAAAATAAATAAGAACAGTGAACCTGGGATAGAAAATAGTGATTCTGTTGTCACACAGACAAATAATGAAAATGTACTTCCATCAAGCATTAGTATTAATGACACCTGTTACATGAAACCTCATCAGTTAGTTGAAGGTCAGACAAATTTTAAAGATTCCTCATTGTAAATAAGGTTTTGTAAGACTTGCTTTCTGCATGTTGCATGGATTAATCTCTCAGCTCTTAACTCAGCTAGCTAGAGCTCTGTGAAACAGATGAATTGAAGAACATTTGGATTTCCTTATAAAATTCTCTATAACAGACTTGTTTGCAGTACCCTCTCCCCCCACCTTTCAAGTACTATGGATCTACACATGCCAGGGTGGTATACCTCATCCAGTGCATTATACATCTCCCAACAATATGTGAGTGAAACTAGACAATCACTTCTTTCTCCAATGAACTCGCACAGAATAATGATAAAAGAGAAAAACAGCATATCATCCATGGGTTAACACTTTTCACAGAACAGTCACTCCATATCTGACCTTTCAGTTCTTGTTCTCAAAGGAAACCTGCATAACTCCTTCAAAAGAAATCCATGGAGCTTAAATTCATAACTTTGCTAGACACTACAATCATGGTCTTAAGACAGACACTGGATGCATGGTTTATTACAACAATCTGTAACCCACAGGCCAGTTCACTTTGAATGGTTTCTCAGAATATGTATTAACTTCTTATGCTAAACAATCTGTTTCACCTTAGATATGACACTCTGAGTACCTTTCTTAGATATGAATAAGAGCTCTGTGTAGCTCAAAAGCTTGTCTTTTACCAGAAAGAGTTAGTCCAGTATAAGATATTACCTCAGCCCCTTTGTCTGTGCAATGGACTTCACAGAACCACATCAAAATAGGGAGGAGAAAGTACAAACAAGATTTCTTAAAGTTCTTCTTGTCATCGAGTGTCATATGTGTAATAAGGATAAACATAAATGTTTACTGAGGTGCTTTTATCTAATTGTCTACTGTCAAGATTGAGATAACATGTCTGATAAAAAGTATATAAGAATGGTAATTACCATGTAGGGCAATGCTATTTATAGAAAGCCATCAGATTGCTTTTTAAGGACACCCACATACTGACAGAGACAGATGGAAAATAAAATGGAAACACGAAGAAGGAAAAATCTTGCATCATTTTTAGAGGAAAAAAACCTGACAGAAATAGTATTATAATACATTGTAGCATGCCATTGGGTTGGAAATTATTTGTATTATAATAGTACCTAGAAATCAGATGCCAACTGTGCTGGGTACTTTCTAGTACACATAATAAGGGACAGTCCTGTTCCAAAAAGTTAGAGCCTAAAAGACAAGACATATAGCAAAAGGTGAGAAACAGAGGAAACACTGATATTCCTGTTTTAGAAATGAGGAAGTGAAGCACACAGAGAAATTTCATTGCTGTAATAACTGCAGGAACATCTGTGTAACCTCTCTGATATTGAAATTGCAGAGGTATTTTAAACAGCTGCTCCCCCTTTCTAAAAATCTCATCCAGAGATACAATTTCGAGCAAAATAAAACCAAACATGATAATTTATTTTAGAGACTAGTATTATCAAAAAAGTCATAAAGATACCATATGAAAGAATACAAGAGTTTTTTTGCTATAACTGAATCGAGAGGCTTTGTTTTGATTTTTTTCTTTTTTTAAAGTTAGCCATGTGTAGAGAGTTTATTTTGGCACAAATTTCCCACCATCTCTTACTGGTTTTTGTTTTATACTGGAATTGCATAAATAGGTGACTGTATTTTCATCACTTTTTATGAATGAGAATGTACCCATGCTAACCCCTCACAGGTGACAGGCTAAACATAAACATAAAATATAAAGTTATTTAAGTTAGATGATATATAAACTTAGATAACTTTATATTCATTTAAGGTCTGTCAGGCAGAAGGCTTAATGACACAGAGTAATACAAGTTGTATACATGTCTACATTACATGGTATTAAAAACTTTCTTGAAGAGAAGATGTTTGCTTAGAATTGTTGATGCTTTATATTGTTTCAAAGTGGTGAGGTTTCAAATATTAGCTTCTGGGAATGACCAGGAAATACCAACGATTTTGCAATTCTTGTGGATTATTGGCATGTAATTACTATTAGGCTGCTAAAGCAATCAATACCACTGGGAACAAAGGTGAATTTATGGGTTGATTTTTCTAATTTTTTATCTTTTAGGGCCTGCATCAAGTCTGCCAGCAAATAGCACCCAGATATCACCCGAATGAATCTTCACCCTGTACATTTCTCAGGAATTATTTTTTTTGCTGGTATATTATTATCTGAATCCTTGTGAGGGTTTATTACTGATGGACGTGATACAACTAAATACGAACAAATTAGATTAAAAATCAGACGACTTTTCATTTCAAATATTAATATCTAACTACCTGGAAACCTGCACCAGGATTTCCAGGTTTAACTCCTTCATAAATGTATGTATTTAATCTCTGGGAAAAGCTTAACACAGGGCCATCCCTAGGGGGGAGCCCCCACCCCACACTGGAGGGGGGGGGGAAGGGCAGACCAGGTTGGCCCACTTCGCCCCTGGGGCCCTGGCAAGCCGAGGCTCCGCCACCACTGGGAGCCGGCCATGGCCGCGGCCCCAAGGCTGCTATCGGGAGCTGGCCCTGGGGGAGCCAGCCGTGGCCGGGGACCCCAGCAGCCCCCCGCCAGATCCCGCTTTGGCCGGCCTCTAGACCAGCCCTCCCCATCCCCAGGACAGAACAGCAGGTCCAGGAGCGGCCCAGCTTCGGCTCCTGGAGGTGGCGCAGCCTGGAGGCCTTGGCTGTGGCCACAAGCCGGCCCAACCCCAGGTTGTCGCCACCGGAAGCCGGCCCCAGCCGAAGCCACGCCACCAGCTGCAGCCGGCCTCCGGCCTGGCCGGCCATGTGAGGCAGGCAGGCCGGCCGGCCAAGGGAGGCTGGGCTCTGATTAACTGTCCTGCCCATGGGCTGGCCTGCTCCGCCCTGTGGGCAAGGCGGGCCTGCCCAGAGCCAGAGGCTGGGGGAAGCCTCCCACCCCACCTGCCCACCTTCGGCTCAGTGGCGGGGCAGGGCGAAGCCTGGCCGTGCGGGGGGAGCCGTGGTGCAGGCCCCGCATTGCTCCGCTGAGAGCGGGACAGCGCGGGGCCCACATGACTGCGGGGCCCAGGGCAATCACCCCATTCACCCCCCCCCCAAGGACGATCCTGGCTTAACACTGTCATTTAGCATACAGTTGTCTCCATCAAAAACTTTGACTGTTTGGTGTTCCAGCCTATATGCTGGCTCCTCTTTTACTCTCCTGAGCCAGCCATTCAGACAATAGGTAACTGTACAAAATGGAGAGTAACCTCACTAGGTTTGTAGGCGGAAAGACAGTATGGAATGTGCAGAGCCTTGTCTCTGCTCCCAAGCATGCCAATGTTACTGTGTTGGCAAGCCATGAAGTGTACACTGCTCCAGAGACAGGACTGGCACAGCTACTGCTGGGGATAGGTAACTAAAAAGAACATTGTAATCTCTGGATCACTATCTGCTTTCTGATCACCTACCGAGAGAGTACACAGGACATTGCCATTTTTATAATATTGCCGTTTATGGTTATCCTTCCATATTACTAACAATCATTATTATAATTCCAAAGGGGTAGCCATGTTAATCTATTGTAGAAAAACAACAGAGTCCTGTGGCACTTTTAAAGACTAACAGATTTATTTCTCGCATGAGCTTTCGTGAGAGAAAATCCCACTTCGTCAGACGCTTTGAAGATGGGAAATTTACAGATTGGGAGGAAATTAAATGCAGGGGAGTGTATGACATAGGATCAGGTCAGGCTGTAACAGTAAATCCAAATAGGTGTTAGGATTCGAACACTGGGGAACAGCACATAGAGGAAGGTGAGGTCAAATCACCTGTTGTAATGAGAGAAAAATATCCACAGTCCCTGTTTAACCCCAAGGCAACTGAGTCAAATTTGTATATAAGTTCGAGTTCTGCAGTTTCTCTTTGAAGCTGTGATTTGTTATCCAAAACAGATGAGTTTTGAATAGAGTGCTTCCAGGATCAATTGACTGGGTCTACACTGGCCTCAGTCTCTGAGGCTTTCCAGATTCATAGTAAAGTCAAGAAAGATTGTGTCCTTACTCCATCTATGTTTGGGATCTTCTTCTCCTTGCTACTGAAACAAGCTTTTGTTTCCTTAACTGAGGGAATCTATATGCGCACAAGAGCTGACGGAAAGTCATTCAATTCTGCAGGAGTTAGTACTAAACCCAAGATTTGGAAGGCCCTCATCTAACGACTCCTGTTCCCTGATAATACAGCAGTGACAACCCCCATGGAAGTCCATCTCCAAAATCTCATGGACAATTTTTCCAAAGTCTGCCAAGACTGTGCACTTACTGTAAGATTAAATAATATTAATATAATGTGCCAAGGACTTGAAGAAGCCTCCTCTATCCACATCAATAATTATGAACCTGAAATAGTGAATAAATTCACTTAGCTGTGGTCCACCATTGCATTCAACCTTTCATTTGACATGAAACTAGCCAGCTGTACCACAGAAGCTGCTACTTCAATGTCTAGATTGAGCAAGAGGGTATGGCAAGACCAGGAGTTAAAGTAAGGGGGAATGCACTGGAACACAGCTCTGGGGCCCACAAATTCAAGAGGTCAGTGTTCTGGGGCCCCTAAAAATAGAAGAATCCGGAGAAATGCATGTTCTGCCCTGCCATGTCTGCTGGAAGGTCCTACACCCCACCGTTGTTAATCACAATACTTATTTTGTTATGCAGCATTTGCTAGTTTGTGACAATAATTGCTATAGACATAAACACCATATAAAATTATAAATATTTTTATGGAGCGATAACTGATGCATGTGGTACTGAGAAGTAGTTGCAAATACATGTGCGGGCCCCAGCCCAGGTAGGCATGAAGGGGGCCTAGACAATACAGGAAGAGGGCCCAGAGATTAGGAGGGTTCCAGGGCCCGTCAAATTATACTTTAACCACTGGGCAAGACAGTAAGCTGCAAAAAGAAACAAAGATTTGTGTGCATCAAGCGTTTGTTATCAGTATACTTTTTTACAGGAGTCAGACGTGGAACCTGATACTGTCTTCAGGAAAAAAGGCTCAAGAGCTTTCATAGGTATTGTCTTCATTGAATTTTTGGAATCTCCTGCAAGGACAGAGTCACCAACACTGAGGTGCTCAAGCAGGCCAGCATACCTAGCATGCAAACACTCTGAGAGATGTCCCAGAGGGGTAGCCATGTAGTTCAGCAAAACAACAAGGAGTCCTGTGGCACTTTTAAAAACTGACCAATTTATTTATCGCATGAGCTTTCGTGGTAGAAAATCCCACTTCATCAAATGCTTGGAAGACGAGGAACTTACAGAATGTCTGATGAAGTGGGATTTTTCCCCACGAAAGCTCATGTGATAAATAAATTTGTTAGTCTTTAAAAGTGCCAGAGGACTCTGTGTTGTACTCCTAGAGATGTCTCTGTTGGCTTGGGAATGTGTGCTGAATGAATGATGGGTGTACCTCATAGGAAATCCTCTATGGCAAATTGGCATCTTGAAGAAGACAAAGGATACCCAAAATTGCATTTCAAGGATGTGTGCAAGTGAGACCTTAAAGAAATGGACAAGGATATGGATTTCTAGGAATATCGCACTCAGGACTGCAGCCTTTGGAAACAAGAGTTTAATAAAGGTTTCCAAAGTTACAAGAGGAAGCAGTCTAGCTGAAGAGAGGAGAAAAGAGCTCAAAGAAGGCTTAGTCCAAAGGGTCAAAATGCCCTTAATGTGATGCAAGTGGCAGATTGTCTGTCTTCAGTAGGTCTCTTCAGCAGCAGCTACAGCTGCCATAAAACCAACTGAGAAATGTTTTTTACCTCCCAGGGGTGTATACCATGGCCTTTCGAGACTGAAGGACATCTCATTCTGGTTTGTTTAGCAGACTTGAGAAAGGTCAGCCTCTTCTAAAGCAGCTTCTCCCCGGACTAGCTGTAGTGTTCTTAGAAGTGCTTCAGACTAGTTTAGAAGGAAGTGACCAAATTCATTGACAGGATGGGCAAACAATAAGGCTATGTCTACAGTTGTAAATTTAGGTCGACTTTAGCTAAGTCAACTTAAGTCGACTTAGCATGTCTACACCTAAATTTAACTTAGGGGGAACTTACAAAGTCGACCTAGAGCATCCACACTGGAAGACTAGGTCGACTTCTAGGAGCTAGGGGGACCTAGGGCAGGTCCATGGGGGCAGGGGGGCACCCCTTGCCCAGTGCCAGGAGGCTCAGCCTTTTCCCAGGGTACAATGGGGCAGAGGGGGACAGGGACCCTGGCAGGGCATAGGGGCAGGGTGGGCAGGGGTCTGCCCTGCCCTGTGGGGGGCATGCCAGGCTCCATCTGTGCCCACCCCCCCTGGCAGGCAGGGCAGTGAGGGAGGCCTGGAGTAGCCCTAAGTCGACTTAGGGCTACTCCAGGTCTACACTGGCTTAAGTCTACTTTAAAAAGTGGACTTAAGCCTTAAGTCAAACTAAAAAGAGGTTTAATAAAGTCAACTTTATTTTCCTTAAGTCGACTTAAGGAAACTGTAGTGTAGATGCAGGGTAAATTAAGTCCACTTAAGCAAGCTTAAGTTGACTTAATTTACAAGTGTAGACGCACCCTAAGGGAATTAACTGGAAAGCAAAGAAATGTTATATACAGTTGTGGATGTGTTATTAAGTAGAAGCTGATTATGTACAACTGCTATAAATGATGTTCATATTATTTTATACTGGGGTTGGTTAGTTATGATCAAGCCAATTGTGGCTGTCCTCCAAACCTGGGCTCTGTTATAGAAGTTGCATCTTATTCCGTTTCCATTAAGTCCATGGGAAGTCCAATGGGAAGTCCATTGGCTTCAATAGGAATTGACAATCACTTTCAAAAAGATTTTCTCTGAAGAAAAGGGATTGAAAAGGTGTTGGTGGAACTGAAAACAATTGCACAGGAAAGCCTTATTATGGGTAGAGATATAAAGCATTTCAATACAGGAAACTTAGGCTGTTCTTCAATAATACAGATCCTGATTTTTATAGTCAGCATTAGCTACAGCCACACACATAATGCCTCTTTCAGGCTACTTTATTCCTCAAAAGTAATTTTTGTTTCATTGTAATGGAATCCGCAGTTGGTTGAGGAGCACTGCTAGGAAATCCTGGGACCACCTACTCCACTGGGATCCAACCCAGAGGCATAGGAAGGGTGGCAGTGTTTGGCCTCCAAGAGGGGACCCATGAGCTACCTTCCCTGGGTTGCTCCCTAGCACTGCTTTCTTCTACAGGTTTTGGTCACATATAACAAGAAAAGAAAAATGGAGTGTATGTGGGGGTGGGGGAAAACCATCCCCAGCCCCAGCTGGGCTTTGCATATAGCCCTGTTCCTTCAGGGGAGCTTCTCCAATCCTTTTTGCCAGGAGCTTTCAGGTTAGGTCTGCACTCTTCCCCAGTCTCCCCCTTCTGGGCTGGGTTACTCCCTTTTCCACCTTGTCTCCAACTGGGCCATGTTTTGCAGGATTGGAGAGGTATTGCTAACTGAGTATTGTATAATCCTTTATTCCTGTCTGTCTCAGTATGGGTTTGTATACCCCATCACACATCTTTGCTCAATTAATTTCACTCATTCTCCACAGTAAACGGAGAATTGTTAGAAAACATCAGTATCTGAAATGTCTATTAAAATATGACAGCTTTGTAAGATTAGAAACTTCAAAGCCCCCAATATCATAAACTTCCAAATGTTTTAAAAATAATCTTATCTGTAGTCAAATTCAGATCTCTCACAACTGCAAATGCAAATCTGCAGTAAATATATTGAACTCAGTATAGTTTTCCTTGATTTACACTGACACAATTATGATCAGAATCTTATCTTTAGCATTTTTTAAAAAAGTCAAAATTTCTTTTCTGCTTAAATACAAACAAAAATTGAGTCCTTTTAAAAGCTCTGGCTGCTTACAACCACATTTAAAACTAGATTATTTCCCTGATTTACTTTAATGTGATAATTCTGTTCCTGATGTTTTTCCCTTGCAGATAGAAAATTTTCTATTTTAATTAATTATAGACAAATACACAAAATGCTAATATAAAATAGGCAAACACTAATAGAAATGCAAATATGTTTCTCTTTCGAGCTCCTGGCTGATGATGTTTTTATATATAGAATTCACATTAAAATGTACACCACCTAATGAGACAAAAGTATTTTAGAATTTTGAGATGATTCAGTTAATTCTTATATTATTGAAATCAGCTCCCCCCCCTTTTTTTTTTAAAGGAAAAAGGCAGATACTTGGAGGCAAAATTACAAGATCCCCCCTTTTTAATAAAAAAGCAAAAATTTAGATTTTTTTTTGAAGGTTAGGTGCTAGTTTTGAAATACAATGGAATGCTTTGCACAATTGTTTTTTCTATATTAACAAAAACACTATGAATGAGACATGAGAAGTAATTTTTCCACTCAATGCTGATTGCCACACTTCAGGAAAGATGTCAAACTGAGGAAAGGCCAAAGAACACTGGTATGTAAGGTTTGGAAATCATGACCTATGAGGGAAGATTGGGGGGGGAGGGGGGGAGATTTATTTAATCTAGAGAAGAGAAGACTAAGGCTTTGTTTATACTGCACAGTTTTGGCAATGAAAGTCAGCTTCCATTGACAAAACAGTGGAGGTATACATACTGAAATGTTCCTGCCACTGACATAACTCTTCTGCTAAGCCAACAAAATAAAACCACCTTGCTGAGCAACATAGAGCTTTTTGTGACATAGCTGGAATGACACAGCATTAGTGTAGACACTGGTTATGTAGGCACAACTGTAAGAGGCCTCCAGAAGTGTCCCACAATGCCCATCATGACCACTCTGATAAACAGTTTGAACTCTGCTACCCTAAAGGTACACAAGTATATTCCCCTCACCCATTCAAAGCCCCAGGAATTTTTAAAATTATTCTTCTCCTTTGCTCAGCATGCACATTTCAAACACCATCTTCTCAGCTGACTATTCTGGCTTTATGCACCAGCCATTTTCCCACATGTAGCCATTGGAGTTGTTGGATCTTCTGAGCCTATAGATAGGAGGCTGTGCAGTTGCAGCTTCACATCAGCTATATAAATTTTGATACTGACAGGCATGAGAAGTAATTCTTCCACTCTACTCCATGCTGATCAGGCCTCAGCTGGAGTATTATGTCCAGTTCTGGGAGCTTCATTTTAGGAAAGACCAGTAAACCCCCGATTCTCTAAAGAATCGCCCAACTCAGTTCCCGGGCTCCTGCTGACAGCAGGAGCAGCTGGGGGATTGGGGGGGGGGCGGCAGAAGCTCCGGCGGAGCTTCTGCTGCCCCCCGAACCCCTGGACTGAGCTGGGGGGCTGGCTCCGCTTCGAGCCGGCACCCAACTCAGTTTCCTGGCTCCTGCTGACAGCAGGAGACGCTGGGGGATCGGGGGGCGGCAGAAGCTCCGCCAGAGCTTCTGCCACCCCCTGAACCCCTGGACTGAGCTGGGGGGCCGACTCCGCTTCGAGACGGCCCCCCAACTCAGTTGCCGAGCTCCACTTGTGACCAGGAGCGGGGGCGCTTAAGCTCCCGCGGAGCATCTGCCGCCCCCCGAACCCCTGGACTGAGCTGGGGGGCTGGCTCCGCTTCGAGCCGGCCCTGCAGCTCAGTTCCCAGGCTCGGCTCTCAGCAGGAGCCGCAGCGCTTAAGCGCCGCGGCTTCTGCTGAGAGCTGGGGGATCGGGGGCGGCAGAGGCTCCCGTGGAGCGTCTGCTGCCCCCTGAACCCCTGGACTGAGCTGGGGGGCTGGCTCCGCTTCAAGCCTGCCCCTCAGCTCAGTTCCAGCCCCCACCCAGTCTCCTTGTCCCCCCCACCCCTCTAACCCAGCCACTGTCCTTGTTCCCCCCACCCCTCTAACCCAGCCACTCTCCTTGTCCCCCCCACCCCTCTCCAGGCCTCCCTCCAGCCCCTTCCCAGCCCCCTTACCTGGCCGGAGGCTCGGAGGTGGAGGGACGGCCGACAGAGCGGCTTCTGGGCCAGGCCGCTCTGCCCTGAGTACGCTCTGTCTGAGCGTGCTCAGGGCGGGAGATTTGAATCTCCCCAGCCCGGCCAGCAAGACGTGGATTCAGCTGCTGCGCGCGCACAGCTGTGATGCGCGCGCAGCTGCGTCCCTGCCGTGCATATATACAACTCTCATTTAGTTTTATAGATGTGGACAAATTGGAAAAAGTCCAGAGAATAGCAACAAAAATGATTAAAGGTCTGGAACACTTGACTGACGAGAGGAAGATTGAAACAACTGGGTTTGTTTGGTCTGGAAGAAAGGACATTGAGAGGAGACTTGATAAGTTTGCAAGCACCTAAAAGGTTGTTACAAAGAGGACAGAGAAAAAAATATTCTCCTTAATTGCTGATGAAAGGACAAGAAGCAGAGGGCTTAAATTACAGCATGGGAGATTCAGGTTGGACATTAGGAAAAAAATCCTGTCAGAGTGATTAGTCACTGAAATAAGTTGTGAAATCTCCATCATTAGAAGCTTTTAAGAGCAGATTAGACCAACACCTGTCAGAGATGACAGAGTCTTGTGGCACTTTTAAAGACTAACAGATTTATTAATCGCATGAGCTTTCGTGGGAGAAAATCCCACTTCGTCAGACGTCTATCTTCAAAGCGTCTGACGAA
>ML685784.1:4730527-4750577 GCA_007922175.1 Pelusios castaneus
TTTGATTTGCTGTTACAGCCTGACCTGATGCTATGTCATACACTCCCCTGCATTTAATTTCCTCCCACTCTGTAACTTTCCTATCTTCAAAGCGTCTGACGAAGTGGGATTTTCTCCCACGAAAGCTCATGCGATTAATAAATCTGTTAGTCTTTAAAAGTGCCACAAGACTCTGTTGTCTTTCTACAATAGACTAACACGGCTACCCCTTTGGAATTTGTCAGAGATGGTTTAAGATGATACTTGGTCATGCCATGAGAGCAGGGAAATGGACTCAATGACCTCTCTTGATTCATTTTCATTTCTATGACTGCAAGTGGCATGCATGAAAGGGGGCATGAGAGGGCCACTCAGCACTGTTGTACTAAAATCAAGGAGCTGAATGTCAAGCAGGCATATCAAAGGAAGAGGTAGGCGAACCATTACACTGGTGCAGAACTGAAGATATGCTGCTTCTGTAAGGAGTTGCATGCCGTCCTTGGCAGCAATCCCACCTCCACCGTCAAGAGCCCTGTGGATTCTTCAGGGGGACTGGAGGCCATGGCCAGTGGACTCAACCCAGATAAGGAAGTGGAGCTGGAGAAAGATGTGGAGCACAAGGCAGATTTGTATGATGGCACAGTTAATCAGGAGCACTTTTACATTCCGTATGGGTTTAGTCAGTCCCGGCACTTGAGCTCTGGTGCACAGGATGCAAGAGAGGGGAGCTCTAGTAAGTGCTCATTTTTTTTGATACTGACTGATGAGAGAAGATTGAGCTCTCATGGACTCTGTTAAGTAGTACAGGAGGGATCAGGGACAGAAATTAAGAGTGGAACTTGCCTGTCTACACAGAAAAGACCATTCCTGGCATTGATGGCCAAAATTCTACTTCAGAGCCTCATTGATTCAAATAGCCTCCTGCTGTGCCCTTCTGATTGCCCTTGTATCTAGCTGCTCAAAATCCACAGCCAGCTGCTTCAGCAGTCCATTCCTGGGAAACTTTTCCCCCTTCAATTTGCAAATATTATGGGGAGTGCAGAAGGCCACAGTAACGAGGGGAATATTTTCCACACTGAGGTCTAACCGACTGAAGAGACAATGCCAGCACCCTTTTAAATCAGCCAAAGAGTCACTTACCACCTACTTAACCTGTTATTGAAGTACTCCTTGATGACATCTAGGTTCCTGGTGTAAGACTTCATGAGCCATGAGAGCATGTATGTGGGGTCTTGAAAGATTACTTTGAGCATTTTCACATGCCTCATTGGAAACTTCTGGTTGGGAAGGACAGACCCAGCATGCAGCTTTCTATGCAGTCCAGTTTTTGGAGGATGCATGCCATCATGTACCTTCCCTGAGCACCCCACAATGATGTCAGTGAAATGGCCCTGATGATCTATTAGTGCCTGAAAGACTATGGAGAAGTATATCTTTCAGTTGATGTACTACATCTCAAGCTGGTTGTGAGCCAAATTTGGAATATGCCTTCTATCTATCACCCTGCTGCAGTTAGGGAATCCCACTGTCTCCAAGCCATCAATTTTCTATACATTGCCAAGAGTCACAGACCTTAGTAGCAGGAGGCAACTAATAGCCTTGTATACTTGCATCACAGCAATTATTTGTTTCCATGGCAGACAGCAGAACAGACATCACTGATTCACTCTGTCTCACAGCTCTTGAAAAACTGCTGGATAAGTTGTGTTATGGTCAGCAGCTCAGGATCCATGATATCAGGCAGAGATAGCAGGAACACAATTTACAAGGGCTGATAAAAACAGGGTGAATTGAAATCAGAAGCCCACAGAATGATGGGAAGGAGAGAACTGCAGCATGGGGTGGTGAGCACTTCCTTGTGATGCACTACGATCTGTTCCTAGAGCTCTCAGTGACAGAGGGTAGCAAGCTGTACTGAGGCATAGCTACCCACGATGCAATGCAACACTCTCTCAATGCAAGAGCAATGACTGAGGATGCACTCAGCCAACAAAAGGAGTAGTGGTTGGATGTGCTCATATTGCTGATATTAAAGCAAGTTATGTTTATGGACACAAATTAAATTGATTTAATGCTGGGGTGTAGACATGGTTTGAGAGGAGGTATGATAACACTTTTCCAGTATGTAAAAGTGTGTTACAAATAGGAGGGAGAAAAAATGTTCTCTGTAACTTCTGAAGATAGGCAATGAAGCTGGGCTTAGATAGCAGCAAGGACAGTTAGGACGGACATTAGGAAAAGAGAACTGTCAGGATAGTTAAGCACTGGAATAAATTGTGTAGGGAAGTTGTGGACTCGCCATCATTGGTGATTTCTAAGAGCAGATTAGACAAATACCTGTCATAGATGGTTTAGAAGAGAGGTGGCCAAATGGACACAAATCAGAGATCAAGAATGGTACGATTAAAAGACCAATAGGGGAGCACTTCAATCTCCCTGCACATTCTGTGAAAGACTTAACAGTTAGTGTTTCAACAGAAACACTTTAAAACAAGTCTCCATTGTGAAACTGCAGAGTTAAATTCATATACAAATTTGACACCATTAGATTAGGTATGATTAGATATGTGGGTTAGCTCAGTCATTACAAAAGGTATTTTTTTCCTTATTTTAACAGTCTTACCTTCTTATCTGTAGTTCTATACTGTTTGAATAAAAAAACTTGTATGGTTTGCTGAAAAAGACAGGCCTGACCTTGTGACTTATCCTTCTCTCTACTTATTTACCTGACATGCTACAGCTTCCATTTCATCCGTCTGATGAAGTGGGATCACACCCACAAAAGCTCATGTGATAGATCAATTTATTAGTCTTTAAAAGTGCCACAGGACTCCTTGTTTGTTTCGCTGAGCTAGACTAACACGGCTACACCTCTGGAACTTTTCACCTAGAGAGTTGTGTAAAGGAACCAAAAGAAATGGTGTTGTGTAAAGTCTTAAAAGAGATGCTTAATAAAAAAATTACATACCCCAAATAAATTTCTAGCTTTAAGATACAAGTTCCATCCAAGAAACCAAATGGAAAGAAGATAGATCAGAGCTTGTAATTAGTCACAAAGAGCACTCCCTAGTGTTAGCATTTTACTGGTCTATAAAGATTGAGAGCTGTTATTTTACTCATTTGAATAGATGGGGAAAGAAAACTCACAGGCTTTAAAAAAAAAAACCACAAACCACACACACACACAAGAAACAAAACAGAACATTATCAGAGAGAGAAGAATTACCACAGAGAAAGATTTTACTTATTATTTCTAGAGTAAGTAGCTGCCTGAAAATGTCAGTAGTACAGTAATTTGGAATGCTCCTTTTATTAACTGAACAAATAGATACATCATTTTTATTATGATTTTGATGTTTCTGGTGTGACCTTTTATAGCATTATAGTAAAACTTTAAAAATACATCACATATAATTTACTTTGCATAATTCTACTTAGTGTACATATTTAAAGTGTATTGTGTGCTTTTTGTCATCTCTCCCCTCTTATATCCCTCTTTTCTGAAATATTAGAGAAGATGTATTTGTGATATCCCCATCACTTTATACTTGTGGGGTGAAATCTGGCCCCACTGAAGTCAATGGCAAAACTTCGATTGTGTTCAGTGGGGCCCACATTTCATAGCATAGAGCTCCTAGTAGTAAAAAGAAAAGACTGGAGTAGAGATGATGTTCCTTCCAAACTAAAGTAAGCTTGTTTTCCATCATGTTTGGAGTTTATGGTGTCTGTAACTGACTGTTTTGGGGAAAAATGTACAATTATGGAAGAAATTCTTCTAGCTAACAAAATATTGGCACATTTTTATTGCTCATTGTAGAAGTGTCAGCACTTGCAACTCACCAGCAGGGCATCTCATGGTGTTGGTCTTGGGGAATTATTCTCAAGTGCCACACAGCTGGTAGTCCATGCCCTCCCTCTTCAGATGCCAGACTCTGCCCCAAGTCCTCTTCTGGGATCTCAGCCCTCCAGCTGAAACTCTTAAATCCACCCCTTTTGTGGTATAACCAGATCCCCCCAGCCCACTTTGGGTCAGTGGCCAGCCCTAGTCCTCTGACTGGTTCCACAGTCTAGTCCAGCTCACTATGTTAAAACAGTCTAGGAGCCAGTAAGCCTGTGCCATTCCTGGCACCCCACAGTCAAACCCTGGGCTGCTTCCCTGCAGCCCCATCACCTCACCACCTGGGTCCAGCTGCCATCTGCTCCTGGCCCTCAGACCACCGCTCAGGCCTCTGCTGCAGTCTGCCCAGGTCAGGAGCCCTGGCTCCGCTTGGTTCCTTCTGCAGCTCACACTCAGAGCACTCCAGGGTGCTGGCTAGCATAGCCAGCTAACCAGAGAAAGGACCAGCTCCTCCAGCAGACTGACTGCTAACTCTGCTGCTCCTTCCTTTATACTGGCAGCTTGCCCCTCATTGGCTGTCACAGCCAGGCACCTTTTTAACCCTTGCCAGGCCAGTTAACCTTTTGTTAACCGGAGTGGGGCCACTGCACCATTACATTCATATGCATTAGTTCTCCCTGGGGAATTCCTGGTAGTTGTCATTAAATATTGTTTCTTCCTAAAATATTCTATCTCAGTAGGATCCATGAGAAGATAAATTTAAATTGATAGGTAACAGTTTGCTTTTTTAGATAAATGCTTGGTGAACAAAAGGTAGTACCATAAAACAGATCAATATTGGCATTCTGAGTGTATGTATAAGGCATTATGCTGAAATTCAATAGTAGAGAGGTAGGGTCAGTGACCCATCATCATGTACAGTGCACAATATAGAGAATAGATATTTTTAAATAAAATTGCTTGATCAGTGAAGCTGATATAATGGGGTTCAAGGAGAGCTTTCTGGGACTGTTCAATATGTGAATATTCTTTACCACTGAAGCCACCTTGCAAAACATTAATAAAACGAAACTAAAAAGAAATATACAAATTATTTTATGCTATTTTTGAGAAGCTGTAAGAGAATGTAATACTCATTAAAATGCAGAACTAATTGCGTCGGTTTGACTAGATTCAGCATGCTCTTCTTCTTAGAGCACCTAGTCCTAGAATCCATAAGAGAAGAAACAATTTTTGATTTAGTACTAAAGGGCATCCAAGATGTAGTCCAAGAGGAGAATAGAACTGAACCAGTAAGAGTACCCATAATTGAATTTAATATCACAGGCTATGTCTACACTTGTAATTTTAAGTCGACTTTAACTATAACCATTGTGTCCTTAATGTTAAGGAAGCTCCCAGGTACAATGGGCCCAGGGAGAAACCTGATGAGCCATTAAGGACACAATGGTTGTAGACAGCCTGTCTGGGGTGTTTCCCCAGAATCACACAAGTTAAAGTATAGCTATAACAACCATATTCCTAACTTCTAATACAAATACAATTCCTATACATAAACTATATAATCATTCCCGCAAATTACTATCTTTCTATTGATACCAAACATGACATAGTTCCTATGGATTATAGCATTTATGAGATATTAATAGAAAATAATATCATAAATGGTTCCCTAAATCCGGACAGCGTCACACAGGGCTCTGCCCTGCCCTTTGGGGGGGGGGGGCATGCCAGGCTCCCTCTGTCCCCCTCCCCCAGCAAGGAGGGCATTGATGTAGTCCTGGGGTAGCCCTAAGTCGACTTAAGCTTAAATCGACTTAATTTACAAGTGTAGACGCAGCCATAGTAGCATTTAACTTCAAAAAAGGAACTACACAGAAATGAGGAGGCTAGTTAAATTGAAATTAAAAGGAACAGTCACAAGAGTGAAATGCCTGCAAGCTGCATGGATACGCTTTCAGAACACCATAATAGAGGCTCAAACTAAATGTATACAACAAACAAACAATAAAAGGGCCAAAATGTCACTATGACTAAATAACATAGTGAAAGAAGCAATTAAAGACAAGTAGAGATCTTTGAAAAATCGGAGACAAATTCTACTGAGGAAAATAGAAAGGAGCATAAATTCTGGCAATTCAAGTACAAAAGCATAATTAGGAAGCCAAAAAAAGAATTTAAAGAGCAACTAGCAAAAGAAAATAAATGAAAAGCTGTAAATCAGAACCAGGAAGCCTGCCAAACAATCAGTGTAGCCATTGGATGATCAAGGCGCTCGAGATTGTTAAGTACGAAGTAGACTGAGAAGAGTTATACAAGTGTCTTATTAAGGTGGGAGACTGGGCAACAAAATGGCAGATGAAATTCAATGTTCATAATTGTGAAGTAAACATAATCCCAATTGTATGTACACAATCGTGGGGACCAAATGAGCTGATACCAATTAAGAAAGAGCTTTTGGAATCATTGTGGATAGTTTTGTGAAAACATCTTCTTAATGTTTAGTGACAGTCAAAAAACAAAAAAAACTAATGAAATACCAGGAAGCATTATGCAATGGATAGAAAATAAAACAGAAAATATCATAATGCCACTTTATAAATCAGTTGTATGCCTACTTCTTGAATACTGCATGCAGTTCTGGTCACCTATCTCAAAAAAGATATATTAGAATTGAAGGAAACACAGAGACGGGCAACAAAAATGATGAGCAATACAAAAGAGCTTCCGTTTGAGGAGAGATTAAAAAAGACTGGGACTATTTAGCTTAGAAAAGAAATGACTGAAAAGTGAATGTGATAGACATCTATAAAATCATGAATGGTATTGAGAAAATACCCCTCACACCAATTCAGTTTTTGGTTTCCATTCCTTAATCAAAAGATTGGTAGATATGGACCAAAATGAAAATTGCCCACAAAATCCATTTTTTTTCCACTAGGGAAAAAAATTGATGAAAAAAATCTCAACCAATTCTACTTGGTTACCACACAACTCTGGGCTAGATGGGGTCCATTAAGCTCAGCAGAAATGGGGGAATGATGCAGAACCACACTGGCTTAGAGGAACATTCTACCTCCTTCTATTGCCCTGCTAGTACACTATTGTGGTGTTGGTGTTGATGGGAAGCTCCATCTTTTTTTCCTCCTCTTTGGGACATCACAATCCCTTCTGTCCATCCCAGAAATAGGAAGAGTACAATCCCTGCTCTCTCCTGAGCCCAGAGACTGAAATTCTGCTTGTGCTTTTGCACAGGTTGCAGAAGTATGTTGGAGAAAGTTCTGTGTGTCCTCCCTCCTGCAAAGTGAAGGAAAGAGCAGCAGTGATGTGAAAGGGATTATATTGGTGTAGAAGTTCCAATAGGACTATGTTGTGCCCCTAGGGTAGGGCAAGGCAGAATCTGGCCTATGAAATTGAGTCTGATTTCAGAACGTTTTGCTTCTACTGTTCCTCATTATTTGCATTGGTATTTAAATGTCCCTTACTGTTACTAAAGATTTCCATTGTATAAAAACAAAAGTATAAGCCATTAAGCTTTGTTAAAACCTTTCCCCCTGTTTAATAAACCTTTTAATGTAGAGTATTTACTTTTCATGTTTTTATTAAGTAGAAAAGTGCCATCAAAATTAATAGGATTCTTGCAACATTGATTTCAATGTCACTTTGGGTAGTAAGAATACTATATGGAGCAATGCTACATAATATTTTTCAGGAAGAGAGCAACTAAATAGCTGCTGCTATGTTTTATGTGATAAGAACATCATTCTCTGAGCAGTTTTCAAAGTTGTGAAATAAAACTGATAGGAAAATTATGTAAAATGATGCTGCATTCCATTGAAATGAACAGGATCGCCACTGAGGTCAATGATGACACTTTGCCGAATAGCAGTGTTATGCTGATGTATTGTATAAATATGCCATACCACAGAACAGAAAGATAATACATGGCAAGACTAATGTCTTTGCTGGTGTAATTTAGTTGATAATAGTCTCTTTCTGTAAGCAATTACACAGATGCCCTAAAGGGATGTTATCAGATCAAATTTAGCCAAAAATGTAGGGATTGTAGTAATAAGCTTTTACAAAATCTACAACAGACATTAAAAAAAAATATTTAAACAAATAAGCATTTCCTCAAAGTGCTTGAATCCCACATATAATGCTAATGTATGGGAAATTGAATGAGAAATCAACTAGACACTGACTGAAGAATGAACAGAAGTCCATGCTGGTAGGACCCTTTGTATAGGAAGGCAGAAATGTATTGGAGGATAAGAAGACAACTCAGAACCCTAGTTAGCACCCTCATGGAGACGTCAAGGGGAATCAGATCATGTCCTCCAGCAGTAGGATTGCATCCTTATACCTCACCACAATTATTAATTGTCTATAATTCGGATGGTAACAAATGGCAGAAAACTGGTGACTCATATATGCATTCTATGTCCTGGATAGCTATATGAAATAGTGATATATATTGGATGGGGCAGAGGGTCTAAGTCATCTCATTATGAGAACTGTGGTGATGAACTTTCATTTAAGCTATGCTTACAACAGGGGTTCCCAACCTTTTCAGTAACAAGGCACACTTCAATGAGACAAACAATTCCACAGCACACCCACTTTTTTCAGCTGAATTGATTGCTCATAAATGTCACATTTACTATGGTTATAGTCTTACTAGAGAGGTTTGCAACATAGTGCATACAATAAGCTAAAGAAGGATCAAATGCATTAATGTTTCACATCCACCGGGATTCAAATATATGCTATCTCAATTTTGCCCTTTGGCCACCTGCATTTAGAATCTTCAAGTTTCAGAATCAAAAGACTGATACCTCACTTTTAATTTGATGATTAATTTTCACAAGTTTTATTAATTATAATTTTGGTTGGATACAGTATTGTTTAAGATGAAACAATATTTGTTTTACATTGATTTTCATTACCTTTGTACAAAGTTTCATAGCACACTTGGACAGTTCTCACGGCACTCCAGTGTAGTGTGGCACACTGGTTGAAAACCACTGGTCTACATGACCGCTTATGTCGGGAACACTTATGTCAATCCAGCATGTGAATATACCATCCCCCCAAGCGATATAATTTATACTGACACATGTGCACAGCCCTATGTTGGTGGGAGAGCTTCTCCCTCCAATATAGCTTATTCCACTTTCAGGGGTAGTTTGTGTATGCCCAGCATAAAGCATCGTTACCAGAGGGGTTCTGGGGCAGCTGTATCAAATATAGCTGTACTGCTGCAGTGCTGTTTGTATAGATGCAGCCTTAGACTGTTAGCTTTAAGAGGCAACAATGATCTCCAGTAAGTTTGTAAAGCAACCAACACAATGGGATCTGCCAGTGACATACTAAGGATCTTCTGCCCCTGGGACCAGGCCTACATTTATGTTCCCCCACCTCATACCCCCATGCAGGGCAGACGGTGTCCTGGCACCACCCCCCAGCTGCCCCGGGGGGTTGGGTCTGTATCTTCAAGGGGGCGCAAAGGCTTGAGTTGGGTGCAAATACAGGCTTGGCTCTGCTCCTCCCCCCCCCACCTCAAACTTATCCAGTGCACAGTGCCTACCTCTCTCCCTGCAGCCCAGTACTGGCTTTGATAGGGCAGCTCACCCCCAGCTCACTGCGTGGGCTGGCCCAGCCCTTCTTGGAAAGGCAGGCTGATCGTTCATGGCACACGGGGGTGGTGGTGGTGAGGGGGTGCTAAGGGGCACCCCTCAGTTCCACCTGGTCCCTCTCACTCCCCCAAGAAGGGCTGGGCCAGCCCAGGCAATGCCCCCCTCTATATTTACCTGTCACTCCAGCCCTACAGTCCAGCTTCTCAGATGCCATGGGAGGCCCCTCTCTCCACCAGGCTGGGGAGAGGGGCGAGGCCTGCATTCCTCACCTACCACTCATTGTGAAGGGCCAGCTGACCCAGCCAGGTGTACCACACTGTTCCTCCTCTGCAGTTACCTGTGGCTCCAACCTGGTCAAGTGGCTTCACTCCCACCCATGGCCTTAGGGGTTGGGGTGGCACCCAGTCAGTACAACACTGGGATCTGGTTCCAACTGGGGACACTGCATACTGCTGTAATGCATTCAACCAACAAGAACAGGGTATATAATCAGAGAGCAACAGAGTGAATAGCAGATACAAGCAGAGAAGAAAGTTCAAGAGCAAGTCAGAGTGATCTATGTCAACATGAATCATTTGAGAAATTATATCAGTAATGAATAAATTCAAAGAAACTGCAATATATTCATGGACTGTTCATTGACAGAACTAGAGGTGAAACTTGAATATTCATGAGGAATTGTTCTCATAGCTTTAGTTTTAATAATTTTTTTAAAACCCTAGTTTAGACCAGTTCCTCATTTATGACTCAACAGATCAGTGTAGTTGAGTGGAAGAAGAAGAAGAAGAAAAGAAGAAGAAAAAGAAAAAGAAGAAGAAGAAGCTTGCTGTCCCATACAACCCTAGTTTGCTGGATCTATCCCCAATATAAATTAGGACCCTGTGAGTGCTGCTGGAATTTGTGCCAGCTCTCAGTGGATCACTGAGGCTATTCTAGCAGTTAGAGATGATAGAATGGTGTGTGGGGGTCAGGGGTAGTGTGTAGGACCCGTGGCCAAGTGGTTAGCATAGGAACCACTATGGCAGCTCTACACAGCATGAGAATTCCTCCCTTGCAGAGGAATTATCCAGTGGCCACCTAAACTAGTATCAGAGCCGTTTTACTCCACCAAAACAGCCTCAATGCAGGGTAGAATCTGGCCCTTTACAGCCATTCTCTCTATAGACACAGTCAGGAATTTCTTGCAGCACAGCTTGTCATGATGATAATAGTTCTGTATTTGGGTTCAGTAGAGAGCCGTGTTCCTGGCCAGCTACTTCAACTCTAATCTGCCTAAGCACTTGTAGGAGTAGTTAGTCATCCATGATATTACATTGTTTTGGCATTCAAATCCTTCTGGAAGTCTCAGTGGCTAAATCTTACTGTTAAATTCATTAATTAATGCAAGCCCTTAGCCAAGACTGACATTACATCATTATGAATGCTTATGTTTATACTCTTTTTTGCCCCAAACTGAATTTAAACCTTTTTAATAGTTTCTGTGAGAGGTTACTGAGAACAAAATGTCAATCCACAGAATCACTACTGTTTTGTAATACAAGATGTTTTTAGATTTAGTGAGTGTGGGTTAATTTATATTCCTCTTTGTAAAACATAATGCAACCTTTCCCCATAAGTACAGTGGTTACAGAAGATGATTTTCTTTTATATATAAAAGGACCTTTTCTTTTTTTTTACTGCATGTACAAATATGATTTCTATTGTAAAAATGAGATCTAAGGTCATAAAGCAATAGTTCTGGGTTGCCTTTTGACATAGTGTTAAGCAGGAAAAAATCTCAAGATTCTTAAACAACCAACTCTGTAGTTTCCCAAAGCTACATATCTTTTAAAACACATAGAACAGAATGCATTAATTTATGATTATAATTATAAAAGGGATGACCCACTCTGATCCCCTGTATAACTCAGGCCACAGACTTCCACCCAGCATTTTCTGCAGTTGAGGAAATTATTCTTCCTTATTACATAAAAAAGATGTTATTGAGACCAGTAACTAGAGCCCATCATTCAAAGAGACATTCGGTCTTGATTTAAGGTCTCCAAGTGATGATAGTTTGCTGCATCCATTTCAATGGTTAATTACCCTCATTGTTAAAAGCACTGCAACTTGCACTCATTGGCTATGTCTACACTGGCTAGTTAGTTCAAATTAAGGAGGCTTAATTCGAACTAACTAAAGTCATGGCTACACTAGGCTTTAGTTAGTTTGAATTAAGGGCTTCCTTAATTTGAACTAATAAATTAGAATAGGGCTTTAGAAGTAAGGTTTTAATTCGAACTAACTAGTTCAAATTAGCCAGTGTGGCCATGTTAATTCGAACTAATTTCTTAGTTCGAACTAACCAGCCATTAAAATGAACGGGGATCGCGAATTCAAACTAACTAAAATTAGTTCGAATTAGTTAGTTTGAACTAACTAATTCGAACTAATTTTAGCAAGTGTAGACATAGCCATTGATTGCATTTGTGTTGCTTCTGGACTCTAAACATATATCTTTCACTACTGTCAAACATGGCTTACTTACTTCAACTGAAACAAAATAATTTCTGGCATTGTTCTCTTAAAGTAGCACTGTAAAAGCTTTAGTAGGTTATCTGCAAGAAATTTTGAATAAGGGGAAAAGATACACAAAGAAGGTATATCAATAATAAATCCATTAGGATAAGTAATACAGAAGCATAATTTTAACTGGGATATTTAGTTGGAAAAACCAAGCACAAGTATCAAGAAAGAATTATCTATATGTTATATAGCACTTTGTATTCTTCCTCTTTTTTCTTTCGTTAACTGTTCAAAGTGCTCTTTGAATTTTTTTTTTTTTTTTTTTTGAGATTTATTAATCATTGTTTGGCATTATACATTTCCTGGAACTCTAAACAGATTTTTTCCTCCTCACCACTGACCATTTGAAACCAAATTCTTACAAAAATGTTTATTTGCTGTGCAATTGTAGAAGATCTTTTAAAATCTTTAGTTGTCTATGTAAATAAAGGTCAGCCTTATTTTCAGGAATGGAAGAAGTGAAGAAAAAAATTATACCAACCTGGACCAAGTCTCTTCAAATATTATATGATTGAGATTATTTTGGCTCAAGTTCAATTTTAAACATTTCCAGTGCTAGCCACGATAATTGTCAGAGGTGGACCAGTTTGATTTATTAATTTCTTTGCTTTTCTATTCAATGCAAAGTCAGGAGATAATTTTTTGATAGGTAAAAGAGATATGAACTGTGCTGAGAGAAACTGAGTAGATAGAAGTACAATCATTATTTTAGGTGGGGTCTTTTTAGAATATTGGCACCTTGCAAAGAACCAAAGCTGCTGAAGATGAGGAAAGAGAGAAAATGTTTGATGTTAGTGTTACTTTAGGGATAAACCCAGTGCTTTTTTGGTAAAAAAATAATAGGTGCTGATACTCAGCCAGGGATCTAGGGAAGGAACCGGGGCCGCATCACTGTGAAAAAAGGTGTCAGTACTTAGTACCCTTGAGCACCAACACAAAAAAAAGCCCTGGATAGACCTATATGAGTTGGTAGAAGACCTTATCAGAATAGGTTAATGTTTTCTTGCATTAAGAGAAGCTCACCCCATTGCAGCTGCAGACATTTGGAGAAAGGAGGATTCACAAAGGAACAAATTGTCATTACAGATTTAAAGGACGTCCCCTTAATTGTCTGATTAGTCTTGTTTTGGATAACGCATGATAAAGAACAAACCCATGCAATCATGCCTAGAAGAGGAGTACCACAGCTAAAGTAAACGAGAAAGGTATCCATGGCTAGGCAGGACTTGAGTGCAACAGATTCACTGCAAAGAGAAAAGGTATTTCACTGAGTCTGCTATGTACTCTAATAACAATGGCTATGTCTACACTTACTAAATAGTTCAAATTAATTAATTTGAACTAACTAATTCGAACCAATTTTAGTTAGTTTGAATTAACTTAATTCAAACTAGCAAAATGTAGTTCGAACTAAGCAAGTGCCATTCATGGCACTTGCTTAGTTTAAATTAGTGAATTGCATTGAGTTCAATGGGCCTGTTAGTTTGAACTAAGCAATTAGTTCGAACTAACATGGCCACATTGGTTAATTTGAACTAACTAGTTGGAATTAACCCTTAGTTCGAATTGCATATTCAAATTTATTAATTCGAATTAAGCTTCCTTAATTCAAACTAACTTGCCAGTGTAGACATAGCCAATGAGATTTTGTATGGTAGAATTAAGTATTTGAAACACTTCATTATGGTATCTTCATTTCCTTGAAATTTAGATTCCTAATGTTGCGAGAGGCTATAACTGTTTACAACATGAGCTACCTGGATGGAAGACAATATGCTCTTTCTGTTATTTACTGCCTTCTTCAGTCTCTTCAGCAAATAAGATAACCAGTGCATCACCCAGGATTGATAGCAGTACAGTACCTCTCTTGCTCATACACTGAGCAAGATCACCATTTCTGGGAAAAGCCACAATGCTTCCATCTTTCCAGTCCTGTGGCAGTTGTTCTGTCATCCAGACTTTCTCAGCTTTGCTAGCTGTTCAATCAGAATTTTACCTCTCACTTTTATTACCTCTACTTGAATTCCGTCAATTCCAGGAACTTTCTCCAGTTTTAAGCTTTTGATGACTGCTTTAATTTCATTGGTAGTTATTGACCCCATTTCATTTTTATTTTAATATTGACATTTCTCTCTGACCTCTGAATAACTGTTGGCTTTGAACACTTTAACATGGAATGGAAATATTCTTTCTATCATCTGATTTGTTCATCATGCATTTTCAACATTTATCCTTGAAAGTCCCTAATGAGCACCATCTGTGGTGGTCTGATTTTTCTTGAGAGGTATTTTGCTATTCTACAGAACTGCTTGAAATCACTCTTCAACTGCTTCTTCTGCTTTAACAACCTGGTCCTGAGCCAAGGCATTTCTACCTTACCTGCGTCTCTGACCTGATTCTTTGTATCTTTGTCTTCAATCAGGAGAAGTCAAAATCTTGATTTTTTTTTTTTGAAAAAATGTAATATTCCAAAACATTTTGTATCAATCTTAGCAAAGTATTTTGTTTCAACTTTATAGATATTATAACATACAATAGCATAAAAGTTGAAGTTAGAAAGCAGAAACAAACTATTTTGTCCTTATCAAAATGACATGCTTTGATAGTTTCATATAGAAAAAAATGATGAAATGTTTTGACTTCATTGACTACACATTTTCCTATGGAAATTTGTTCCATCAGAAAGTTCTTGACTCGCTCTATTTAGCAACTGTATCATACTGTCTTGATAAACTTTGTAACTTGGTAAAGGTATTAAACTGAAACAAAATTCACTTTTCTTAGGAACATGGCTTGTTTCCATGATGTGCAAAACCAAAAAGGTATGCATGTTTAATTTCTAAAATGTGGCATTGCATTGTGCTAGGTTACAACAACATACTCTGTCTCATTTTCTACTGTATCACATTATCCTGTTGTATCTGAGTTAATTATGACTGGGCCGAAAGAAACCTCATGAGGTTCAACAAAGACAAGTGCAAAATCCTGAACTTAGGATGGAAAAATCCCATGCACTGCTACAGGCTGGGGACCGATCAGCTAAGTAGCACCACTGTAGAAAAGGACCTGGGGGTTATGGTGGACGGGAAGATGAATATGAGCCAACAGTGTGCCCTTGTTGCCAAAAAGGCCAATGGCATATTAGGCTGCATCAGTAGGAGTATTGCCAGCAGATCGAGGGATGTGATAATTCCCCTCTATTCGACACTGGTCAGGCCGCATCTGGAATACTGTGTCCAGTTTTGGGCTCCCCACTGCAGAAAGGATGTGGACAAATTAGAAAGCGTACAGCGGAGGGCAACAAAAATGATTAGGGGGCTGGGGCACATGACTTATGAGGAGAGACTGAAAGAACTAGGCTTATTTAGTCTACAGAAGAGAAGACTGAGGGGGGATTTGATAGCAACCTTCAACTACTTGAAGGGTTGCTCCAAAGAGGAGGGAGCTAGGTTGTTCTCGATGGTAAGAGAGGACAGAACAAGGAGCAATGGTTTCAAACTACAGTTGGGGAGGTCGAGGTTGGATATTAGGAAAAACTTTTTCACTAGGAGTGTGGTGAAGCATTGGAATGGGCTACGTAGGGAGGTGGTAGAATCTCCATCTTTGGAGATATTTAAGGCCCAGTTAGACGAAACCCTGGCTGGGGTGATTTAGTGGGAGTGGTCCTGCTTTTTAGCAGGGGTTTGGACTAGATGACCTTGTGAGGTCCCTTCCATGCCTATTATTCTATGAAGACTGTTGAATGATGGGCTCAACTGGAATTATTTATTCAAACATTATCAATCAGAGAAAACTACAGCATTATACAGAAAGAATAGATACATTACCACCCTATCATGTGGTGGTGGTGATGATGATGAGCTGGCATTATTTCTTTCAACTGTATCTGGAAGGATGCAGAACATTCATTCCCCAACAAAGTTTCTGTAACAGTTTCATGATATAGGATTTCCAAATAAAGAAATCCTCTTTGCCAAAAGAATAATATCTTCCATATATTTTCAATTTACATGAGAAGGCATAGTTAAGACTAGCTGAGAAGATTAACAAGATAATATATTTTAGTCAGTCTTTCCTATTATTCTTTACTATCTCCTACCAATTTCCCAGATTTAAACATGCTTCTGTAAGCAATATATATATATTTTTAAGGGAAGGTTTTTCAGACTACTTGGATTTCTATAGAGATGCATAAGATTTTTTAAATAAGTCTAACATGTAGAATTCCACAATAGGGTCACTGGTTGGTCAAGAACTAATGTTCTGGGCCTTAAAATTTAGAATATTTTTTGCTAATATTTTGAAGATTCTAAAGAACAGTTATCATATAAATCAAAAATATCAAAAGTAAAGGATTAAAAGGATCAATATTTACTAATAAGTAATAACAATGTTTGCTTTTACAATCTGACAACTTAGTGCAGTATAGAGAAAATGTACAGGAAATGTGGTAGAACATTTCCTCTGCAGCTACTTGTGTCAAAATGATTAATGTAATCCATATTACATATATATGGAATAAAGAACAAGCCAATACCTGATTTAAAATATCATTTATACCTTTGTCCAGGTGGGGTAGGCTAATTGTACACTGTACCTGTGTTTTAGATTCAACATATGGCTGGATTTGTTTATGGAAAATACCATCATCATTAGTCCTAATAATTAGTGAAATTCCGCAGAGAAGCATCATATTTCCTGGATCAACCAAACTTTTGCTCTGTTTAGTTTGTTGTTTGATCTTCAGTTAAGATGCAAACCACCCTGTAGCTATTCAAGGGTATTTAGGCCATATACTTGAAGAGCAACTGGCTAAAAATAAACCCTGGAATAACATGGTTGGGAGATGGAGTCACTTCAATCACCTAGCCACATTTGTACTATCCTGCACTGAAGGCCATAGCCCACAGATCATTAAGATAGTCTACAGTCCTGGTGTTCACCTGAACTCCTCATTGACTGATTATTTAAATAGTGAGAGACACAAAAATGTTCCCTTTCTATCAAAGAACATGAACTCTTGTGCCAGACTTGGATGTAACCATAATGATGACTCACACATTCATGACCTCCAGGTCTGACTATTTTAATTTTCTGCTTATAGGTATAAATCCTCTGATATTAAAAAGAAAGAACAACTTATAAGTGATTCAGAACATACCTGTCTCTATCACTTCATTATTCTATTCTCTTCACTGGATCCTTATTAAATTCTTGGTTAAAGTCAAGGTTTCGAGAATCTTCAAAGTCTCACATGGGACTGTTCCAAGTCATTTAAGTGACCAGTGACCTCCTTTCACTGTAAAAAAATAGAATTGTCAGCCTCTTTCTTGGTGCCTGGCCTACAAATTGGACATTTTTTCTTGAATAACTATCTTCAAGAAGAGATCAAGATTGCTACAAACCACAAATCCATCAGAACCAAATGAAAAAACCACTGTTTTGGCTCTGGCCTCACCCTAGTCTTTTCACAATGCTCAAGTAATAGAGAATAAATAAATTAAAATAAAAACAACTCCATAAAAATAAACTCCAGTCCCTGTTGACTGCAGTGGAAGGAGAGAGAGAAAAATGTTATGTGTTTACTTTAGAGCATTGTGAGATGCTCAGCTACAGTGTTGAATGCTGTATAAGAAGTTAGTCAAAGGTCATTCATGCTGTGAGAGAACTGGATTTGACATAACTCGCAGTCATCTTGTGCACTTATCCCCCAAGCTAGAAGTTAGGACACCACATAGGAAAAAAATATAGCCTTACTTAGGCAGACAAAAGCAGCTGCAAGCTGCAGTTTTAGTGACTGGGAGAGATAAAGTGAAAGGACAGATTCATGAGAAGAGGGGGAGGGGAAAATGTGGACAATTGACCTTGATTTTGGTTGTCTATATTTGAAAGTTTGGTTTTTGTTTTGTTTTTTGCTGAAGCTGTTTTGCTGATAAAGAGAATAATGAATTGTTATTGGCTTTTGCTAAGGAAATTGTTAACCTATTAGGAGTCATCACAAGTTATGTGCTTTGTCTGAAGAAAATCTATAAAAAGTTGAGTTAGAAAGCGTGCTTTGGAGCAGTTCGAGGAAGCTTTTCATTGTTCAAGGTTTTGGCTAAAAAAAATTCCCATCAGCTAGATGCAAGGAGGGTCTCCAGGAAGCAGGCTAATGATTTCTTAAACTTTGGTAAATACAAAAGTTTAGGAAGCTCTGAACCTACTGTTACAGAGTGTGTGTGTATATGTGTCTGCACGTGCGTGCGCATGAATGCACCTGCATGCACATACTTGCTTGAGAACTAACACAGTCTAGTAAATAATTCCTCCTTTATATAAAATTCCAGATTAACAAGACTGATAGTGAAAACAATACCATGTGACTCAGTTGACCAGTCACACAGCATGAATAAAGACACACCTGAAATATTAGAAAATAGTCTGCAAACAACCTACAGTCTAAAATATGTTCACAGAAGGTCTCTACACAGCCTGCACACTATATAACTAAGAGTGTGTGAGAATAGCTCAGAAAGACTTTTTTTTATAGTATGGGCCAAGTGGTTGAGGGTCTCAGTTTTGTCATTTGGAAAGTGCATAAATAAGAATATTTGTAATAATCTTTAGATGCACTTTATACAAATAAAAAGTACATGTAATAGATATTTCATAATATTAATTTTTAAAAGTTATAAATATGAAAATGACTCTCCCAATACTGTTTATGATGACAGAATGCTGTCAACTACATTTCAGTTGGATAACCTCTCTGTGTAACAGTTGAGTAACCTCTACTGAAGCCAATCTTTGTATATTTCTATCTGACCAGCTGAATGAATAGGGTAGCAGAAATGTAGTCACCAGATATAATTTTACCTGACACTTGTGTTTTGTTTTAAAATCACCATTGTGGAGACCAGCTCCCAGTCTGCCAGGAAGATTTTTTTTTGAGTTAAACTGAAGTGACTGACTTCCCTGCATTTGGCTGCAGGCTGCATTTCCCCATCCTAATACTTTCAAGAAGGAGAAGCAGAGCATTTTCAGAATAAGGTGGGGGATTGATTAGTTGACAAGCCTTCATTTTCACATGGACCATTCTTTAGTAGCTGAGGGGGCTTATAGAGAGTCAGTATTTAACATCACTACATTACCGTCCATCTGACAGGAATCCCCAGAATGAATGAAACTTCTAAACCATTTTAACATTTGCTAGTATGGTCACTCTGTTCTTCCATTATATTTGGTCAGCTGGAGGCCAAATATCCACTAGTTCAACAAGTGATAGTTAATGAACAAAACCTCCATTACCTGTATGATCCAAATGAAGTAAAGTGGGTATTAGACACGTAGCAATGAATGCCAATTCATTTATGATCAAATATATTGTTTTAATTAGAAGAGAGTGTCAATTTCTTGCTGCCTTGGCTCATTGTATATTGTACCCCTTTAGGATGAACTTGAGTCTTGATCCAAAATCTACTGGAGTCAAGAAGTAATGTTCTCATTCAGCACATCTTCAGCTTGTGTAAATTGTGATAGCTCCATAGACTTTAAAGAAGTCATAACAGTTTACCCCACCTAAAATCTGCCCCATCCACTTTCATGGCTTCAGATTAGAGTCTGATTCTACAATCAATAGTGCACAGATGGAAATCACTGGTGTTCCGCATAGAAAACATTAATTCTGGGTTCAACACTTAAGTACTCATTGATTTGAAATACTATCTTAAATCTCCAGCTCAATTTTTATAGTCTCCAAACAGTAAAGACATTCCTCCCTCTTGCATCCTCACATAAAGAATAAAAAGTCCTGTAAAGCGAGATTGCCTAAAGATGTACAGTACCCTGTACAAGGTCAAAATAAAATAACTAGGTTAACTGATAAATGAGGTATCTTGATCTGTAAGTGCAGCAGTACAATTCATTTCTTTGCAGTTCTTCCTCCAGCAATATATTAAAAAGTTACAATTTTTATGCCATGCAGTATCTATCTATCTATCTATCTATCTATCTATCTATCTATCTATCTATCTATCTATCTATCTATCTA